>CM047809.1:93864188-94166169 GCA_026214975.1 Gentiana macrophylla | reverse complement strand
GGATTACTTCACTCGCCCACCTTGTGATGATAGATTCTCTTAGATCGAGTTTTTACCACCACTGTGCATGTGGCTCAAAGAGGTGTGAGAAAGAGACCACATCCGCCTCCGATGGATTTTAAAAGAAGAAGGATCGAGAGGCGTGCACAAAAGAAGATTCTCCATTGGAAGGAGGTAGCATCGAGAGCCAAGAGAGGTAAGTTTCTAGTGAATTCAATTTCTATGGTCCTCACATTGTTCTCTTCATAAACTATTGGTCTTCTTGAGCTTGGATTTTGTTGATGATTCTTGATACTACTTGTCTCGAATTGAAATGCTTGAATTGTTGCTTTGAGTCGTTTATGGTTTGAGTCCGTTAAGAGTCACCCGTCGAGCCAACGACGTAAAAACAAAGGCGCTTGGGAGGAGGCAAAACTCGCCATAATAAGATCGCTTGGAATAAAAGTGATCTCAGGTTTTTAAGTATGTACACTGATACTCACCTTTGATGATGCTACACCCGCATGCATATGATTTTTTTTTGTTATCTATGTTGTTCCTTTTGTAGTCCTGTGGTCTCAGGTGTTGTGGTTGTTTAGAGTCGTCTAGCCCACTCGCTATATTTGTACTTCATTCGATGCTACTTTCGCTTTTGAGATGCTACTTTTGATTTTGGTTGGTGTTGTAGGCCTTAAGGCATACTACAATTTTATTCGTGTCTTGGATTTTGTTGTACGCACTCTGGATGAGTTTTATATTATGTGCTGTGTGGCCTTTCTGTCATATGCTTAGATGTTCAGGCTTTACCCGTAGGGTATTTATCCATCTATACGATCCCTTTTGTGCATTACATTTTGCATATCGAGTTTTTCGACGTGACATGGCCTTATTATCGTTATAACCCCTTATCCCTATTCGATATTTTGGCACGAGGACCATGTCCTGCGTATGTTTGGCATTGTTTCGCCTTGATAGGGGATTCGGTCGTGCTTATATGTAGGTCAGTATAGATTCGATAAGCGCTTCTCATTGGTCTACATCTAAGTCTTTTTTCTATCTCATTCACGACCGAGGGCATTGCTTCATTCAAGTGGTGGGTGGATACGACTTAGCTTTGTATGGTTTCATGGATAAATATGCCATTAATTGTGATATGCTTAGTTAATGTTCTGGTTTCGAGTCAATTCGTGGCTTAAAATTTTAAAACTTTTCATGGTTTGACACCACGTTATATGCATGTTTCTCACGTAATGGAGTTGGTAAATGTCTTAGTAGTCGAGTAATGTGTGCGTGGCGATTTTATTTTATCACGATACTTAACCCTTTTTTAGTGCATGTAACCTTGGTTATGCTTAGCTTGGTTGCTATACACACTTATACCATTAGTTTCGGTCTAAATAGAAAGGTTTACCTAGGCCGATACACGGGATGAGAGTCATGGTGCTTCTTTGACCCGACCAGAGCCAAATAAGCTAAAATCCCAACATTTTACCCTCGCACTCTCTAAACCTTGATAGGACGGTCGACCACCGTCCGAAATTTAGCCGCTTGGTTACGTGAGCCTATATTATCCCTAACCTCGAGCTTTATTATTGGTCACGTTTTGATCACCCTACGAAAGTGGACTTAGTTGTTGCTTCAGACACACTTGCCGAATCAAGTGTGGGGTGGGAGATGGTACGTGATTCGAGAGGAGTTGGTTAGTACGAGCTAGTATAACTAAGGGGAGGAGCTCGAGAAATCTATTGTGAGGCTTGTTGGTTCGGAAAAAAATCGAAAAAGAGAAGAAAAGAAAGTTTGAAAGAAAATAATGAAAAGAAAAAACGAAAGAAAAAGAAAAGAAAGTTTTGAATAAAGTTGAGAAAAAGAAGTCAAAGAAGGAGCGTTTTGAATGAATAAAAGTATGATGTTATGGTTGGAATTGTTTATTAATAAGTATAGATTGATCAAGGAGTTTGGTTTGGTTTAGTATGTTTTCAAATAGAAAGTAAATGAGATGATTAGGTTCACTCGTAATTTCTTTTCTCCGTTCCAAATTTTCCTTTCGGTTAACCCGCCCCGAGCTTAACATTATAACCCTTCAAGTCCTACTTGATCGTATTTAGCCTCGGTTGCCTCGATTAGTGGAGATTTTAGCCCGGTATAAGTTGTGTGTAGTCATTTGGCCGGTATTCAAAGCCGGTAATCATTTTGAGTGTAGCCTCGGTTATTATCACACACTTTGTTTTTGTCGCAAGATAGAGTCAAGTGGTTCACATTCGGGCTGTCTACTTTACGCTCACCTTGATGTCATGAGTCCTATGCATGTTTCATAAAGTTAATCCCTTGGTTCGCTTTTAAAGCGCCTAATTTACTCGAGGGACCATCAAAGGCTAAGTGTGGGGTGGTTGATGAGTCAACTTTATCAGATGTTGGTGTGCGCTTTAAACCCCGCTTATTACTTTATTGGCATGTTTTGGGTAATTCTAGGCCTAATTAAGAGTAATATCGAGAGTTATACGCACGGGAGTTAAGTCATCATATCGATAGTAAACTCGCTTTTTTAGCGATATTTAGCTCTTTTCCGAGCACTTTTGTCTTCATGGAGTTACGCGTGGTGTCCGTCAGATATGTATTGCGTGACTTAGGTTACTCGAGACCCGGAAAGCGATGCTTGGAGTGAGAAACGTGATCATAGCATGAAAGTGAAGGAAAATCAAGTTTGAGTGAAATCAAGGCAAACCGGGCGTTGTTCTACCTCAAATCGGGCGTTTGAATCAAGCTCTACCCAAATTGGCGTTTGGGTCTGTGTAAATGGGCGTTTAATGTAAGTGGCATTGATAATGAAATTTGGGTTTTTAGACAACCGAAGGCCCAAATTACCTCAAACTGGCGTTTGGGTGGGTTCACTAATCAAGAAAGCTTCATACAATCCAAACGGGCGTTTGTCCTCAAGGCATGATCAATGAATCAAGCAGGAGGTGCCAAACGCTGGTTCATCAAGACGAAACCCTAATATCATCAAAGTTTCTGAGCGCACGAGCGCTCACTATGGTTCAAACGCTCGTCTGGCCCCGACAGCATCAGATTTTAACCTAGCACTATAAATACGCAGTTCATTCAGCCCCTACACACATCCTTTCGACTTTAGACACTTTTGGGGCAATTTTGGTGTGGTTTTAGTGTAGGTTAAACATACTTTGATCCCTTGATTTCATAGTTCATATCTTTCGATTCTAAACACTTTATATAGCTTAGATTTACGTTTCAAGTTCCAAAGATTCGAGTTTTGGTGGATTATTTCTTCATCCTTTTTCAGATCAGATTTTCTGCAAATTATATGGTAATGAGTACTTTTTCTTTTATTGTGCTTAGCATGATTTCCATTCTTTATTCCGTTATTAGCATAATCATGAGTAGCTAATTGCATGTGTAGTCGAATTATGTGAAAGTGAGCGAAAACTCTAAGGGGGATGAGATAGGGATTTGTGTAGTGCGTAATATTATGTTTAAACGATTAATCCACGTCCTAAAGATGATTATAACATATTTGAATTAGATTGATCACCTAGTTCACTGTCACACACATCGAACTTATAGATGCATTTTACGGTGAGATGTGGGATATGAGGTTTTAGGATCGTTGCGTAGATTCGGCCTAGTTGTTAGGTCCGTTTCCAATATAGAGGTTTGTCATTGTTGTTTGAGCAACTCTAGAACTTAATCATGTTAGGATAATTAGTTTTCTCAAAGGGAGAGTCGGTTAGCTTCACATAGGTGGTTAGATCGAGTTGTTTAGGCTAATGACTAAAATTAGGAGTTGGCACCGTGGATGTCGTTAAACTACATTGGATAGGTAGGTCGGTTAAGACACGCTCTCGCCAAGTCCTTCCAGGGGTAAAAGTAGCTCGTGGGATCATAGTTCGGCCATACCTTTTAATATCTGAAGTAAACTAGTTAGTATAATCGTTATTTCGCATTAGTATAATACCTCGATTATTATTTTGACTCGAACTAAGTTCGTGTCAGCTTTGGTACTTAGACATTACTCCTTGTAGATTCGACCTTGTGACCACTATACTCCCGTTGACCCGATACTCGGTCGGTAAAAGTTAGCGGTTAAGTGTTTTGCTATCAGTTATGAGATTGTGAAGGCTGAAAAAGAAGCTCTTCAAACAGAAGTTGAAAGTTTAAAAGCTGAATTAAGAACTCTCAAAGGAAAGGAAAAATATTTTGAGCAAAATCAGCATAAGTCCACTATACATTCTGGTGAGTCTGCCTAATCACGAACAATCTAGTTCCACCATCGCATTCAAATCTGGAAAGCCTTATGGTGATAGAACAGCCCTGGATTTGGAACTCAACAATCTAATAAGAGTGGATCCAGAAGGTTATCGAACCTAGTACCAAAATTGGTTCTAAGTTTGTGCCTACACAAGATCCAACTCCCAAAAGAATTCTTGGCCGAGGCAAAGCAAAGCCTATTGAGAAGACTTCAAAGAAGCAAAATCAAAAGTCAAAAAGGTCAACAGTACCTAACAAAAAGGGTAAATCCAAAAGTAGGACTCATTGGACCTTCTACACTCATCGATAGCAAACTCCGCCGCTAAGTCCTTTGGTCCACAAAAGTGGCAAAATCGTAAATATTCCAGGATAAGAATCCTAAACCTAAAATGTTAATCATTTTAGGAAAATATCTCAAGGGAAAGGTAGATTGTTCTCCCATCGACGATGATTGGAATATTCCTACCCCCTCTTGCTAGAAACAATAAATATAACCATAATGCAAGTGGTAAAACCTCAAGAATAGAATCAACAAAAGACTCGGCAGGGACCTCAGCAGACTCCATATTACTGTGGTTTGCTCTAATGCAGATAAAGAAACCTCGGTTATGCTAGCGCTTCTAACAATAGAAATCACTTTAAACAAAAGATTATGTACCAAAAGGCCGTAAAGCATATGTGAATCTTACACATCCAAATGTTAGATCTTATGGAAATGTAGGATACATATATGAACAAAAGTGCAATGCTTTTCAAAGAAGACCTTATGGAAATTTGTCAATGGTCATGCTTACCATCGACCACTATGGACCCAAACAGCTTTTGGGTGCCTAAAATACATTAACTTTGTTTTGTAGGGTGTCTGGTACTTTGACAGTGGATGTTCCAGACATATGACAAAGAATAAGCACTGTTTGACAAACTATGTGGCAAAGGATGGTCCAAGAGTATATTTTGACAACAAGAACACATCAGGTTACACAAGAGGATATGGTACACTGGTGAGGAATGGATTAACTATCATGAATGTTGCATTTGTGCAAGGACTTGGACTACAACCTATTGAGAACTGGACAATTTTGTGACATGGGTTACAAGGTCACTTTTGACAAAGGCAACTGTATTGTCATTAGTGAAAAAGTGAACAAGTTGTGTTGGCTAGTAGAAGACAACAAAACATGTATGTTGTGGATTGGTTTACTGCTGTTCCAGAAACATGCCTGATTGTGCATACTAAGTCAGAACTGAATTGGTTGTGGCATAAGAAGTTGAATCATCTTAACTTTGATGATATCAATATATTGGTGAAAAAGAAGTTGGTGATTGGTTTACCTGAGATCACATTCAAAAAGGATGCTATATGTGATGCATGTCTACAAGGTAAACAAACTAAGTCAAGCTTCAAGTCAAAGACTAAGCAATCAACAAAAAGAGTTTTGGAGCTAATGCATATGGATTTATTTGGACCAGTAACACCAACAAGTGTAACAGGAAAGAAATATGGATTCATTTGGTAGTTGTGGATGATTATTCAAGATACACTTGGGTAGTATTCATGAACAAGAAAAGTGAAACACTTCAAAAGATGCCTGAACTTTTGAAGAGATTGCATAATGAGAAAAGTTTGACAGTAGTGAAGATCAAATCAGACAAGGGTACTGAGTTTCTCAATAAAGTCATAAGAGAATATTGTAAACAAAATAGTGTCTTTGCATCAATTAGTCCGTTGTTGGTACACTCTCAAGAAAATGGAGTGATTTTCTAGGTCGGTCGATCAAGTAAAACTCGAAACCTTAGCAAAATCTACTTTCTAACGGCGAATATTCTTGGACCGGGTCGATTGAATAAAAGGATAGTGCTTGAGCGGAGTCGAGGTCGAACCCACAGAGATTGGTTTTGAGCACCCACAGATTGGTTGACTTAGCTTTTCGATTCGAGTCAAGCAGATAGATATGAAGTTATACTATTGCATAAAAGAAAGATTACACTACTCGAAATTCTAAACAATTAAAAGAAGTATGGCCGAACTACGAGCCAACGGATTACTTTACCCTCAGAAAGATTGCCCCGGGAGTGTGCCTTATTCTACCTTGCCGTCTAACGATAACTCATAGGACAAACCCCGTATTAGAACTGGACTTGATGACTAGGGTGTCAATCTAGTGCACGGGTAGAGGTCAAACTACCTTTCAAGCTCAAAACTTCTACGGTCTCGGAACCCCGTTCCCACACAACGCCGCAACATACATTTATAAGCTAAGTGTGTGCAATGGTGAACTAGGTGATCAATCTAACTCAAAAACGATTCAAACAAGTTTCGAGATACGGATTATTAATTAGAACGTTTATTTACGCACTACACTACCTCCCGGTTCATCGATCTAACGGCGTTTCACCCGCCTTCACATAGTTCAACCATACAAGGAATCTAGCTACTCATAATCGAATCTAAGCAATAAAAACGGAAGAAAAACATCACCACAACAATAGAATAACAAAAGAACATACTTACTTTATTCAACTTGGGGAAGGTACCAAATGTGCTTACAAAAGATCGAATTTTTGCCAAGTGAAAAGTTACGGATCGAAGCTAAAAGTTAGTAGATCAAAGAGAGGATTGAAAGAGGATTCTAATGATATATAACACTTGATCTAACTCTAAAAGACGAAGAAAATCACCCAAAATCTCCAAAACTATCTAATATTATCGCCCTCTTTCTCTGCTTGCTGCTTTGTGAGAAAATGAGCGACCTTATATAGAAAAAACATCTCATCCGTCCGGATGTCCTCAATGTCCGGCGGATCGTTCTTGATTCTCTCAGGTGTCGGACGGATGCATATATGTCCGTCCGGATGGCATGCTCTTGTCCGTCCGGATGTTGATCTGTCCGTCCGGATGAGTTCTTCATCAACAAATCTTCCAAAACCAGTGAGTTAGCCGTCCGGACACAACAACTTGTCCGTCCGGACAGCCATTTTGCAGCCCAAATCTTCACTTTTTCACCTCCAACCTCCGTGTTTCACCTCGGACACGTCCAAACTCATACTTCTCGCCTTTCGGGCTCTCGAGACACCCTAGTCCTGCATCCATATGAAAACAACAAACAAACGCATAACCCCGCAAACTACGGGTGCTCGGGAGAAACGAGTATAAAATGCTAAAATAAGGTCGAGTTTACGGAAAACCGACAGTCACTCGCCGTGCAATAAATCCTCATTTAATACTCAAGATAGGTCTAAACTCACCCGAAACATGCCAGGAAATGTGATAATCGTAATTTGAATCAGACATAAATATCTTTGTAAAGTTGGTTCCTATCACCACCCGACACTTAGCCTTTACTCGTCCTCGAGTAAATTAGGCGTTCAAACAATACCAAGGAATCAACTTTACGGTACATGCATGCATTTCAAAATATCAAGGTGAGAAGAACTCAGTTAAGTGAATGCATTACTTTGACTCTACTAGATCATGACACGGAGTGAGTGTGTGTTGAATGACGACGTCTTATGCTTAATACGATTTCGGGCTTGGAATACCGGACAAATGACTTTACACAATCCCGCCCTTCCTAGAATCTCCACTAATCGGGACTAACCAAGGTTAAACACGGTCCAGCAGGACTTGAATGGTTATAACGTTAGGCTAGGGTAAATTCGGTTAATCGAAAAGGGTAATTTGGGAAACTGGGGAAAAGAAGTACGAGTGAACATAATCCAAACACGTACCACGTCTTCTTTACCAAACAAACCCACCGAACTCCTTTTTGATCATTTTCAACACTTTGGGAACTATAGGACACTAAAATACCCGAATTCATTGCCAAACTCGACTATGTTTCAAGTGTCGTGAGGTGAGCTCGAATACTTAGTACCTATCTGACTATCCCAACCCTAACATCATCATTGCTTTAAGCTCATTGCCTTTTTCAACCCTTTATTTCTATATACAACACAATTATTTGATTTGAAAATTTTTTTGTTTTGTTTTTTTTTGTTGTTCTTTTTTGTTTTTTTTTTTTGAAATGAAACCCGAGCATCCAGCCCAAATGAGCTCCTCCTCTCCTTATAGCTCTAAAAGCGAGGAAACAACAACCCGACTCAAAAACAACAACTCCCCACCTCACACTTGCCTTGGCAAGTGTGGTTTAACAAGAGACTAAGTCCACTCGTAGGTCAAATGAAGGGAATGTGACCAAAATAAGGCTCAAGGTAGGTTTCGACTAAGTAACGAAAGCGGCTATAAAGCGAATGGTGGTCGGACCATTCTATCAAAGGTGAGAGGGCTACGAATGTCAAACATTCGGCTCAGCTTATTTGGCTAAAGTAGGGTAAAAAAAAGAACGCCAAAGCTGTCATCCCGTGTTCTACCAAGGCCAATCCTTCTATTTAGCCTCGAAACTAGGGGTACATGTGTGTAAAGTAATCGTGATAAGCATAACCGTCGTCAAGCGTGTACTAAAAAGTGTTCCGTATCATGACAATATAGACTCACCGTGAGACATTCACAAAACTAAAGACCTTTCACCACTCAATTGTGAACAACATGCATATAACGTGGTGTTAAAATCTTGGAAAATTTTGAAAACGGCCTAAGAATCGACTCGAAAGCGAGTAAAACCAAGTTTATCACATCACGGCATAATACTTTTAAGAATAAGCGAATAAGCTAAGTCGTCTCCCCCCACTTAAGTGAAGCACACCGTCCTCGGTGTGTGAGCGAGAAGGAAAAACAAAGACTTAGCTTATGAGCCCGAAAAGCGGCGCGATCAAGTCCGTAGAACGTCGTGAAAAGAGTCCATCCCGAAACCCTAATCATTGAAAACATCCAAGAAATACATGCACGGGACATGGTCCGCGTGCCAAAACATAAAATATGGGGATTTGGGGATAATAAAAAAACGACCTCATCACGTCGAAAACTTGAACAAGTATGTCACAAAGATAGTCAAATATGATTCAAACATACAATAGCAACCAATCCACAAATCCAAGAAAAGTCACAGAGAAAGTATGAAAAGGTGAAAAAGTAGCAACAAAGTCATCTCAAAGCAAACTAGAAAGATAAGGGACATGTCCAATAAAAGCAGGGGTGACAATCTGAGGAGCAGCAAAAAAAGGGCAAAGATAAACTCTCTGGCGCTCGTCGATCCTCGGATGTAGGTGGTCTTGTGCTGCGGCATCTCAGAGGCGTAGTAGGAGGAGGCTCGGAAGTCGGCTGGAGTGGCACGAGATGTCGGAGCTGGAGCGATCCGAGAGGGGGCCACCTCATCCACTGGAAGCGAAGCGGCGACTCTAAAAGCTGTCTCAACCGCATCCTCCTCGAGACAAATCGCTATGGCCTCCTCGAGAACGGTGCAAACTCGTAAGATCGTGTGTACAGAGGAAGCTCGGCATAGCCGGTACAAGTGTCCCAAGTGCACTGCAAAACCTGAATAAGCTGTGTTCATCGCACCTCCGCCGGTCTAACATCGGCGCACCCATCCATCAACAAATAACGATTTCGGCGGCGATGGGGATGGTAGGAATAAAACGAGATCGATCTCGCCTCTTGGCTCGGTAACGGACCACGAACCCTTGGCTCTCTTGGCTCACTTTCACCCTCGACGGTGACTTCCCGGGCGACTTCGTCTTTGAGGACTCAGGAAGCGGGCTTCTTCAGATAACGTTCATCTTCGTCGTACTCCTTCACCCCGGCTCGCAAACACAACCCATTCAACAGATGAATACACATGAGCTTCGTACGTTGATCCTTTCGAGTTCTGGTAAGCTCTCTGTATAAAACCCGGCCAACATCAATCGGTATCTCAAAGTGTAGTGCATACAGAATCGCCAAATCTATCATGATGAACTTGTGAAAATTATCCTTTGGGAGTAGGCGATTCTGTACAAACCGAGCCTTAACCTTCCAGTCCCGAGAAAAATTAGTCGTCTTAAGCATATACCGGACATCAGTGGCCCCATGGGGTCTCGTGGACCAAGGAATCGCAGGGTGATTGCTAACGAAGCTCCTCAAGCGGATCCTCTCCCTTGTCTTGCTTCTCTTTTATAACATCTAGGTAATCCGTAGCGACAACCGGAGCCTTGTAAAAAGCAGAAATAGTCTTAGGGGTGAAAGGCACATCCACATTTCTAACTCGAACTACACCCGTGTCTAGGTCCACCTCACTCAAATTGGCCAAAAACTCCGGGCCAGCGTGTAATTCGGTTTCCTCAAATTGAAATCCGGTATCTTGACAAAATCAACCCACTTCCGCTTTTATCAGTTGTCCTGAAGCTCTTCTCAACCTTTTCCATGTCGACCTCCCTTTCTAGGATCTCTCTCCCTTTAAACCTCATCCTAAAAGCCAGTTCCGCACTATCATTAACGAACCTCTCTCGATAGGGCACAACTCCCCCCAGTGCCCTCTAGCCGTAGCTTTCAAATCGAAACTCGAACCCTCTCGGAGTCACCACTTGACCTCCGGGCTGTCCTAACCTCACTAGGCTGCCCAGCAGCCCACTTGCACCATGATCGGTTCAATCGTACTAGACTTGGCCCGTCTCGGGTCTACCAAAGTACCTCCTCATCATCGAGAATCATAAATGCGAATCCCCATCGCCTCATCTTCCAGATCTCCATACAAGGGCCTTTTCTAGCCTCTCTATGCAGTCTACTCTCCTGTCTCCACCTATGACTAAGGGTGATTCAACGAATCAACCGGAAAATCCTCAAACCTTTTCTTTTTCGGAGGGGGTTCTACAGCCTTCCCCTTACCCTTTCGGTCGTAAACTTGACTTTAGGAGCCATTCTCACTGGCTGAACCATAGCAATCCACCACAAACAACACAATCAACACAATCAACCCAAAACCGCAATCCAAACCATAATCCAAAATAACCAAAACCAACAACCAAACCAGCCCAAAACAACCATGCAGACGTACCCACAACACCCAACACCGCCAACAACAACAATGCAACAACCAAAACGAGAAAAAGAACAAAATCAGTGAAAGCTCGATCGAGGCTCGACTCGAAAAATCGACCCCGAGAAAAAGTTGAAGAAACTCAAAAAAGTTTGTTGAAACTTACCAATATCGGTGTTAGGAGTGCAATGGTGCGATCGGAATCCCGAGCGATCCACGAATAGCCCAAAATCGGATTTTTTGTAGCGGAGCAACACGAAGGTGAAAACCTTGATTCTCCAAAATGAGTGTTTGTTTGATGATTTTGGTTGGAGAATCGAAGAGAGGGGGTGGTAAGGTGATTATAGCAACGAAAATGGATGAAAACGGTGAAGAAATGAGGATTTGGTGGTTTGGGGTGGAGAGGAGGCGGTTATCGCATCATTGTTTTGAGGGAAAAATAAAGAAGAAAGTGAAAAGGATCGGTGATTATAGGGGGTTATGAATGTGTCCGGACGGACATTTTTATCCGGACGGACGAGGAAGAAGCTGTCGGACGGATGGAAAATGAAAATGTCGAGACGGACAAGTAATCTGCCAGACCAATGTAAAACCAGAGATATAGCCGGACGGATAGGTATTGTTGTCCGTCCAGACAAGGCTAAAAACAGAGGAAAAGTGATTTTTAAGCTTGAAGGCCCCTCGGGATCATTCGGATTCAATCCTCAACACCAAAACACGGCAAAACGAGTTCCAAACCAGCAAAAACACAGGAAATGATGGGTTGCCTCCCATCGAGCGCCTTTGTTTTATGTCGTTGGCTCGACATAGTGACTTATATTATATCGGTTTTTTCAAGATTATACTACCGATACGAGCGAGGAAAATGAGGTGTAGAAAGAAAACGAACGGTGAGTTATAAGGTGAAAATGGCATGCATTGGAGTCCATGACGGGACTAACCACTTGGCTTCCTCTATCTTAGGATCCTCCAAAATCACCACTTCGAGATCTTCATCAAACGGTAACTTTTCATACTTCTTCAAACGAAGGCCATTTGTGATTGAAGTCCCATGCTTGGGGTGCTTTATCTCTACAGCCCCTGAGTCAAAAATCCTCTCAACTGTGTAATGTCCCGACCATCGAGACTTCAACTTTCCCGGAAAAAGATGCAAACGAGTATCATACAACAGAACCTCATCTCCTACCTCAAACTTCTTGGCTTTATCAATTGATCGTGGAGAAGCTTGGTTTTCTCTTTGTATCTTGCCGAACAATCATAGGCTCGTAGTCGAAACTCCTCCAATTCAACTAAGCTGAGCCATCTTCTCTCTCCACTAAGAGTCTCGTCCAAATTTAACTCTTTAATAGCCCAATGCGCTCTATGCTCAACTTCCTTTGGTAAATGACACGTTTTCCAAAGACAATCATGTCACGGCGACATACCAATTGGAGTCTTGAATGCGGATTCTGTGAGCCCAAAGAGCGTCATCCAACTTTTAGACCAACTCTTAGAATTTCTATCAACGATTCGTTCAAGAATCCTTTTAATACCTCGGTTTGAAACCTCCACTTGGCCACTCGTTTGAGGTGATAGGCCGTTCCCAACTTATGAGTCACCCCATACTTAAGAAGTAACTTATCTAAGTCTCTATTCGCAAAATGAGTGCCATTGTCAGAAATGATAGTTCTAGGTACTCCAAACCGTGTGAAAATGAACTTTTTTAGAAACTTAATGACCACGTGTGCATCATTAGCGGGGTTGCAATCGCTTCCACCCACTTGAGACGTAATCACAAGCTACCAAAATGAACTTGTTGCCAAATGAAGAAGGATAGGGTCCCACAAAGTCAATTCCCCAAGCGTCGAAAACCTCACAAACAATGATAGGCCGTTGAGGCATCTCATTTTTCTTAGAAATTCTCCCTAACGTTGACACGCGTCACAGGTTTTACATAGCGTAGGCATCCTTAAAAATTGTCGGCCAATATAGCCCGCTTTGCAAAACCTTTAATGCGGTCCTTTGTCCCGAGAAATGGCCCCCGGCCTCTCTATCATGGCAAAAGGATAACACGCTCAATCTCTCGCCCTCGATTATACATCTTCTCGAGCGCCATCAAGACACAATCGAAACAAGTAGGATCCTCCCAAGCGAAGTATCTAGCCTCACTCACTAACTTCCTCCTCTCGATTCTCATCTAACTCCGACTCGATAAATCCACTTTCCGGGTAATTCACTATCGGTGCAAACCACAGAGCTCCCTCCTTTCCTTTCTTGAGAAAATTCCCTCGTTTTCCGGTAACATAGTGTCTACAACACAAAAGTCGCTCATCCGGAAACGAGTCATCTATTTCAACCTTTACGATTCGTCACCCTCAACTGGCTCAATCCGACTAAGATGATCGGCTACCACATTCTCACAACCTTTACGGTTTCTAATTTCCACATCGAACTCTTGAAGGAGCAAAATCCATCTCAACAAGCGCGGTTTCGCATCCTTCTTAGCGAACAAATATTGCAATGCGGAGTGGTCCGTATGGACAATCACTTTAGACCCCACCGAGATAGGATCTAAACTTGTCGAAAGCAAAAACTCACGCCAACAATTCTTTTCGATCGTCGTAGTGTAGTTACATTGCGCGGATTCAAGGTGTGACTTGCATAATAAATCGGTCGAAACAACTTATCCACTTTTTGTCCTAACACTGCCCTCTTGCCAAATCGCTAGCATCGCACATGACCTCAAACTCTTGCTCCCAATTTGGAGCTATCAAAATCGGAGCCTCGGTCAAAAGCTTCTTAATCTCCTAAAGCTTCCACACACTCATCATCAAAAGTCACATTTACTCCTTCTTCAATCTAGAGGTAAGAGGTGTAGCCTTTTGGGCAAACTTAGGGATAAATCTACGATAAAACCCGCATGCCCCAAGAAAGATCTTAACGTTTTCAAACTAGTAGGCATAGGCAACCTAGAAATAGCATCTACCTTAGCCTTATCAACCTCTATCCCCTCAGCTGAAACCTTATGACCTAGGACAATTCCCTCAGTCACCATAAAATGGAACTTCTCCCAGTTCAAAATCAAATCAGTCTCCTCGCACCTAACGAGCACCTTATCTATATTAGCCAAGCATGCATCAAAACTGTCCCCAAAGGCGGCAAAATCATCCATAAACACCGCCATACACTTATCAATCAAATCAGCAAAATGGCAAGCATGCATCTACGGAATGTCGCGGGTGCATTACACAACCCGAAAGGCATTCTTCGAAATGCAAAGGTGCCATAGGGGCAAGTAAACATGGTCTTTTCTTGGTCATTGACATCAATGTGAATCTGATAATACCCACTAAATCCATCGAGAAAACAATAAAATGCATGACCAGCAAGCTTATCTAACTCTTGATCAACAAACGGGAGTGGGAAATGATCCTTCCTAGTCTTTTCATTCAACATGCGAAAATCAATGCAGACTCGATGACCAGTAACAAGGCGTATAGAAAAAGACTCACCGTGCTCATTTGTTAGCACTGTAATGCCGCCCTTCTTAGGTACCACATGTGTGGGACTCACCCACTCACTGTCCGAGATGGGGTAGATGATGCCCAACGTCAACATCTTCACCACTTCCTTTCTTACCACTTCCAGTAAATGCGGGTTTAGTCTCGCTGCGGTTGGCGCCTCGGTCTCGCCCCGTCCTCGAGGATGATTTTGTGCTTACATATGTCGGCACTAATCCCTTGATATCCACCATTTTCCATCCAAAAGCTCGTTTCCTCTTCTTCAAGACTTGAACTAGCTTTACTTCCTGCAAGAATTTGTTAGTGAAGCGAGATATAATAAGCTGAAGTAAATCACTACCTTCAAGAAAAACATATTTGAGGTGTTGAGAAGCGGTTTCAACTCCAAATCCGTCGGTGGTTCCTCGATGGATGGCCTTGGCATATCCTCTGGCGAAACGAGATCCAGTTTCTTAGTCGGCTAGCTTTCATGAACTCTCCCGCTCGAGATGCATGGCATAAACTCGCATCACCCGGTGTCGTCGGTCACCTTGCATGATTTCATCAAACATTTCTCCAATGGTTCCTTGTGCCCTGCAAATTCACATTCTCCAAAACACACGGGTGGATAACATCTATCGAAAAACAATCGTTCATCTCATTCTCGGGGTGTTTCATGGTTTTGTACACATTAATCTTGACACTATGTTGACCAACTCTCAAAATTATATCCCCCTCTTACGCGTCTATCAAGGTCTCCCCAGTATTTAGGAAAGGCCGACCTAACAAAAGAGGTGTCTTAGAATCAGAGTCCATATCAAGAACCACGAAATCAACCGGAAACACAAATTTATCAACTTGAACCAACACATCCTCGGCTACTCTAGCGGTGTCCTAAGCCCGACCTATCCGCCATTTGCAAAGTCATGCCCGTTGGTTCTAATCTCCTAAGCCCAACTTATCATAAAGCGACTTTGGCATCAAACTAACCGATGCCCCCAAATCGCAAAGCACATTTTTGAAAAGCAGTCTCTCCTATGGTTATCGGGATAGTAAAGCGCCTATCTTGAATTTTGGGAGGATTTTATTCTCAAAAATGGCGGAACATTCATAACTCAAGCTGGACCATCTGTTGCATTTTCTCTTTGCTTGAAAGCATATTCTTTAAAAACTTGAAATATGATGGGATGTTAGCAATGATATCCAACATTGGCATGGTCACTTCAAATTTCCTCAACATTTCCAAAAATTTGGCTTGACTTTGGGTCAAGACCTCCTTTTTAGTTGTTTTGGGAGGAAATGGTAAAGTGGTCACGTCAAAACCCGGGGGAGGAGGGGGGATTTTACCTTTACTACTTTTAGGCCTGAGTGGTGGCGATGGCTCTTCTTCCTTCACATCAATGATTATCTTATCCGACTTTGGCCTTGACGCTTCTTCCCACTTTCGCTTGTATTCTTCCACTTCCCTTTCCAACCTCGAGATTCTCTCTTTTTCAGCCCTTTTTTCAACGTCCTCATCAAAACCTTCTTGCTCACCCAACGGCCCTTTGTAATCACAAAATTTCTCTTTCTCGGAGTTTGGCGTCATCTTCTCAAGATCTCGACCTTGTTGATCCGTTTCTTTACCGCTCCGGGTGACTACCGCACAAACATCTTTAGATTCCTTGGGGTTCCTCTCCGTGTTACTAGGTAGCCCTGTACTCAAAGGCGGTTGAGATCTATTCTCGGTCAACTGGCCCATCTGAATCTCCAAATTCCGTATGGCCGCTCTCTGTTCAATCACAAGCTTATTCAACTGATCAAGCCCTTCTTCCGAAGACTTCCTTTGACTTCCCGGACTACCCCCTTGTTGGTTATTGGAGCTGTTTTGCTTATGGGCATTCGGATGTTGATAAGTCTCAGAATTTTGATTTCCGGCTTGTTGAGTATTCTGTTGATAGCTCCCTTGTTGCCCTTGCTCTCGACTCCCATTATCTCTATTCTGATTATTGCCCCATTGGCCTTGTCGATTCTGACCCCAACTCTGGTTACCTGAACTTTGATTTTGGCTTTCATAACCTTGGTTGTTGGAGTTTTGATGTTGTCGACCCCAACTACCTTGATTATTCTCTCTCCAACCACCTTGGAAATTCTGAGGGTTCCCTTGCTCTCTATTCTGACTCAACCTCGGTTGCCTTGGCCTTGATTATTTTGGTTCCACCTCGGTTGCCTCGGTCCCAATTCCCCTTGGCCACCTTGATTTCCTTGGTTCCAATTTTGGCCTTCTTTGGTTGTTATTCCATGAATTCCCAAATTACGGTTCCTCCCATTATTCCCAGAATTGTTGTGATTCCAGCTCCCTTGGTTGTTGTTGCCCTGATTCCAATTCCCTCCAGAATTATTTCCAATGTAATTCACATCATTCGGTTGCATCTCTTCTTCCATGCCAAGTCCCATTGATGATTCAAAATCTTGATAGTATGGTGGAGCCTGCGAGCTTGGATTATTACCCCACTGATTATTTAGATTCGCTGGCCCACCAAAACTCTGCTGTTGCCCAAACTGAGGGTTCTTCCCGGGACTTTGTTGACTACTACCACTCGAGCTTCCCTCTCCCAATCTGTTGAGTGCGGCTACCAACTCTTCAACCACTTTGAATTGGTTGTGGGTGAGAGACACACTTGCTATAGGTTGTTGAGGAATCGTTTGTGGTGTCTGGCCGAGGTAAGTAGCTATTGAGGACAAGCCGACCTACTCGGATTCGAACAAAGCGAAAGTGAATGATTACCTCCACATGCCCGACAAACTGTAATGCTTCTTCCATTTTCTTCACCTTGGTTTGCAAAGTGCCAACAACTCATTGTGTGCTGTTTGTATCTTTGTCCAAGCTGTTCTTCAAGTGCCTTGACAGTTTGGTGAGACTCATTCGGGTTGTCTCGTCACGAACTTGAGACCCATTCATCATCCCTTTCAATTGCATCATTGATATGTTGCATAGCCAACTCGGGATCAATCCTTGTCAAACCCTTTCCACTTGCCGCATCAAAAGATTTCTATCCGATTTATCCAAGGCTCGATAGATTTTTATGACTTGTTCAACCGTACTCAAATTGTGGGAGGACACTTTTTCATCAAAGCTCGAACCTCTCAACTGTCTCTTTCATAGTCTCTCCTTTTCTCCCACTAAAGTTATGAATTTCACGCTTCAAATCTTCAATCTTTGCCGGAGGAAAATACTTTTCGAGAAAAACATCGCCACTTCCGCCCAAGTAGATAGGAGCCATTTGGTAAGGTGTTAAACCATGTTTTTGCAGCCCCTCTCAAAGCAAACTGAAACATCATCAACTTGAGTGCCTCCTCGGTCACTCCATTATACTTCAATGTCGAAATTATTTGTAGGTAATTGTCCAAAAACTCATTAGGATCCTCATTCCTTTGCCCATAGAAAACCGCATTCTCACTGATAAGATTTATGACATTTTGCTTTGGTTCCATGTTGTTAGCATGAATGAGTGGGAAGTTCGATTGGATTGTGGCGATCCCTTGGTATGGAGTAACCACATAATCTCTCATTTGAAACAAACCCTTGATTGGCGGGTGGGTCATTACATTCTTTGTTGATTCGCGTTATTCGATTAGCTTGAAGAAGGCGATTATGTGCCGCTAATTGTTGAACCAACTGAAGTAAGTGCTGATTGTCCTGACCCAGTGCTTGTTGTTGAAGTTGTACATTCCCTTCCAAGGCGGGATCGAACAAATTCCTCCCATCTGTCCTTGCAACCAAAGGAGGATTTCTTTCACGTGGAGGAGGGGTGTTTAGATGGCCCAATCCTCCAACTTGAGATGTATCATCACCATTCAACCTATCTCCATTTGGTCGTCATACTTTCTTCCTCTGAAGAAGAATCTGAAGCTTCTTGTCCGTCCACGGTGTCTGAAGCCGAGGCAGACGATCTTTTCCTCAATTGGCTTGCGTGCCTATCAATCTCCGGGTAAAAAGGCTCTAGAGGAGTCCCAGAACTCCGGGTCATACACTGCAAGTCAAATCAAACAACAAGAAAACAATAAAAGAAAACGACCTAAGCCCAAGCTTTGGGTCACTTTTGTGATATCAAAGCGTTACAAATCCCGGCAACGGCGCCAACTTGATAAGCGGATTTTCTAGGTCCGATCGATCAAGTAAAACTCGAAACCTTAGCAAAATCTACTTTCTAACGGCGGTGGACCGGTCGATTGTAGGATAGTGCTTGAGAGTCGAGGTCGAACCCACGAGATTGGTTTTGAGCACCACAGTTGACTTAGCGATCGATTCGAGTCAAGCAGATAGATATGAAGTTATACTATTGCATAAAAGAAAGATTACACTACTCGAAATTCTAAACAATTAAAAGAAGTATGGCCGAACTACGAGCCAACGGATTACTTTACCCTCAGAAAGATTGCCCCGGGAGTGTGCCTTATTCTACCTTGCCGTCTAACGATAACTCATAGGACAAACCCCGTATTGGAACTGGACTTGATGACTAGGGTGTCAATCTAGTGCACGGGTAGGTGTCAAACTACCTTTCAAGCTCAAAACTTCTACGGTCTCGGAACCCCGTTCCCACACATCGCCGCAACATACATTTATAAGCTAAGTGTGTGCAATGGTGAACTAGGTGATCAATCTAACTCAAAAACGATTCAAACAAGTTTCGAGATACGGATTATTAATTAGAACGTTTATTTACGCACTACACTACCTCCCGGTTCATCGATCTAACGGCGTTTCACCCGCCTTCACATAGTTCAACCATACAAGGAATCTAGCTACTCATAATCGAATCTAAGCAATAAAAACGGAAGAAAAACATCACCACAACAATAGAATAACAAAAGAACATACTTACTTTATTCAACTTGGGGAAGGTACCAAATGTGCTTACAAAAGATCGAATTTTTTCCAAGTGAAAAGTTACGGATCGAAGCTAAAAGTTAGTAGATCAAAGAGAGGATTGAAAGAGGATTCTAATGATATATAACACTTGATCTAACTCTAAAAGACGAAGAAAATCGCCCAAAATCTCCAAAACTATCTAATATTATCGCCCCCTCTTTCTCTACTTTGGTTCTTTGTGAGAAAATGAAGCGACCTTATATAGAAAAAAAACATCATCCGTCCGGATGTCCTCAATGTCCGGCGGATCTGTTCTTGATTCTCAGTGTCGGACGGATGCATATATGTCCGTCGGATGGCATGCTCTTGTCCGTCGGATGTTGATCTCATCCGTCGGATGAGTTCTTCATCAACAAATCTTCCAAAACGGTGAGTTAGCCGTCGGACACAACAACTTGTCCGTCCGGACAGCCATTTTGCAGCCCAAATCTTCACTTTTTCACCTCCAACCTCCGTGTTTCACCTCGGACACGTCCAAACTCATACTTTCGCCTTTCGGGCTCTCGAGACACCCTAGTCACGCATCCATATGAAAACAACAAACAAGCGCATAACCCCGCAAACTACGGGTGCTCGGGAGAAAGCAGTATAAAATGCTAAAATAAGGTCGAGTTTACGGAAAACCGATGATCACTCGCCGTGCAATAAATCCTCATTTAATACTCAAGATAGGGTCTAAACTCACCCGAAACATGCGAGAAATGTGATAATCGTAAATTTGAGCATCTGAAATGTCTTTGTAAAGTTGGTTCCTATCAACTATCAATGCCATGTTTAATAGTACATAAGCCTAGAGACATTTAAGTATCAAACTTATTAAAGTGATTAGAGATCTCATCAACCATAATCGCCTATCATGGTTTCTCTATCACAGTTTAATACTAAGGACGTTATCATATAACAATTCATAATTGGTTCTTTAAAAGAACAAGTATATGACAACAGAAAAGCCATTTAATATATGTATAAACATAAAGAACTAGTAGAAATGATCCGACCGGTCGGATCCGGTCCAACCCGATTGGGTTTAGGACACTATCAACAATATATACCAAATGGGGTATCCTCTTTCTTTAATTTTTTCCCACCAAATAGTTGCATTGATTCATCCAAATTCTCCAAAAATGTCTCACATTAATGAAAATTGTTACAAATGCAATGCAAACACTGTAGAGATCACAAACGGAAATCCATTGCTTAGGGATAGGTGGTTTGTGGGGCTTGGACCTTCCATAGTTGGGTACCATCGGGCATACTCGGCAAAGTAGTGAATTAGGTCTTGAACTGCTCATTCGTTGGTGAATGCTTAGACAATGATACATGCACAACAGATCTAACATTCTCAAGGTTCCAATGGTTGTATCTGTTTTGTCCCTATCCAATTACTAGTTTCAGAAAGCGCTTTAGAGAATTCATGCCTTGGAAATTCTCATTGAAATGGCCTCACTTCACACTTACAAGCGTGACCTGTTATAAAGAGTACTCTCCAATACTTCACTTGTCTTGGCCAAAATATAAGAATCATTAAAATCTTTCGCTTAACCTGTCACCATCAACAAACATCACCTTTGTTTTAATGAAATGGGTAAGTGCTAATTGTCCCTCATAACTTAATTGTGTATATTGAATCGTGATCTTGGGATCTTCAATCAACATGGTTGGATTGCCATCTCAAAGGATCATGCATAATAGGCTTTAATCACATTTCGTTTGTCAAAATTGACATCCGACCTCTAGCTAAACCTTTTGAAAGTGGATCCGTAAGATTCTTCTTCGATTTTATAGAATCGATGGTAATCACACCATTATAGATCAATTTTTTCAATGGTAATGTGTCTACAACAAATATGTTGTGGCTTACTATTTTGCCCATGCCCTATTGCCGACTAACTATCACAGTATTTGTCAATAGTACCATCACCAAAAGTGAACACATATTCAATAGTGGCTTTTGAATCTTTTGAAACTGATATCCATTTCACTCTACAGTACCTCTCTAGTATTTTTGGATATCTCTTATTATGCAATGCGAGATTCATCATGAATTTCATATGCATCAACACTCTTTTAAGAGCTTTCCAATGATAATCACTTTACTATATTGGTGAGAAAATTTAGACCAAATGATGTAGGTGTCCTGATATTTCTTACTGCATCTCAACTCCTCAGCATTCAGAGTGTTTCTTTCATTAGTATCATAAGTTTTCTTGTTAGAACCATAACCTACTTTTCCTTATTTTTCCAAGGAAATATATCTACAAAGAACACAACATTCCTCGACTCAATGATCATATTTTCATGTACATTAGAAATGTCTGACTTGTGCACTATAAACTGACATGCACTACCATGATTTGCATATCCAATGAACATGTAGTCGATTGTTTTAGGTCCTATCTTGACTTGCTTAGACTTAGGCACTTCTAACTTTGACAAACACCCCCACACTTTCAGGAATTTGTAGGTAGGCTTGTGGCCTTTCCACAATTCAGGTTGAGTCTTACCCCTTTTTTCTTTGATAGGATTAGATTCATATGAATATAGCCGATATGACAGCCTTTCTTATAAGTTCCCGGTGAACCCAAACTTACAAAAAGAAATCATTATTATTTTCCAGTATTCTTGCATTTTAACAACACCATCCGATTGAGGTGTATATGGTGCAATGACTTAATTAATGATGTTGGTATCAAAGCAAAACTCATTGGGCCGTGCATCATACTTCTCTATCTTGATTACTATGAGTTGTCTTAATCCATCTGCCAAGTTGATTCTCAACTTAAATCTTACATTACTATGTGCATTAAGGCCTTATATTTGCTTTTTAGAAAACACACATAACATTACCTCGTGATATCATCAATTAAATGTAATAAATACTTTTTATCACACCTGGTTTGCTCACATTTTAAATTATATATATCACTATGACTTTTATTAGAAACATTTATTTTATTAAAACGAAGAATTATAAGTTTAATACAATGTCATATCATGACCCTCCCTTTATATCAAATGCGTGTTAGCGCATAGCCCTGCCTTTTGAAATTGAACATACAAGACAAAATAATATGCGTAATTCTCATTAATCAGTAAAATGATGAAGTTAAGTTACACGGTGTTGATGATGAAGTATTTACAGATGCTCCTCCTCATAAGTCGGTTAAATGTAGTTACAAGCGGTTACAACAAAGTACATGAGTTTTCTTCAACTTCGCGTTCTCAGCTGAAAATGCTTAGCTGAGTCTTCAGGTTTGAAGTCTTCACGTTTGAATTCTCCATTGTTGATTTTTTCACGTCTGTTTCTGTTAAGCTGACTGATTCGAATATGAATATGATATCAGAAGTGTATGCACATCCTATTTTCATTAACACTCATTTATCCACATTATACATGTTAACATTGCCTCCTAAAACGTACTAGCGCTAAACTCAATGTGGGAAAAATTGTCATAATAGGAAAGAGTACATCACCCTATGCTCTCAAAAATATAAAGCCCCCGAAAGAAAATCAACAAACCATGTGATATAGTCGGATATACAAGATTTGCGGTAACAGTGATATATTGAGGATATAAGGCTGTTTATGTGTGATTCTCTAGAGTAGGGGTGGCATTTGGGCCGGGCTGGCCCGACCCGGCCCGGACCCGGCCCGGTTTTTGCAGGCCCTAACCCGGCCCTGAACCCGCCTTGACCCAGCCGCCTTGACCGGAATTTTTAGGGCCGTGCCCGGTCCTAGCTTCCCCAACCCGTGACCCGCCTGGCCCGGCCCGCAACCCGGCCCGCAGACCAGCCCGCCCAGCCCGGCCCTGAGCCCGCCCAGCCCGCCCGGCCCGCCCGGCCCTCCCCCCTCTTTTTTGAATTTTGAATTTTCCCCCCTCACTTTCCCCCTCTTTTTGAATTTTTCCCCCTCACACTTTCCCCCTAAACCTTTCATTCTACACCTATAAATACCCCTCTATATCATTCATTCTCCTCACACTCTCTCTCTCAAATCTCTATCATTCTCAATATTCTCAATATTCTCAAATTCTCAATATTATTATCTTCATATTATCTTATATAATATTAATTACTACTTACTAGTTTACTAGTAATTGTAATTACTACTACAATATTAAATTACTCTATCATATATTCATACTATACTCTTTACTCATTTATAAATTTATACTCTTTTATACTCTCTAGTCTTTACTATCTACAAATATGGATAATAATTTTGCACAAGCTTTCGGTGTGAAATTTTTGGTGATATTCCGTATTCGACTCACAAGATGTACAAGTTTATCCACTTTCCCAAGATTTTTGAATTCGAGTTACGGTTCGACGCCACAATTTCAACAATTTGGTATGTATCTATCAATTATTTTTGTTTTAATTTGTTTTAATTTATTTTTGTTTATTTTAAATTCGTTTTAATCACCATATTTAATTTGTTAGGTGGCGGTGCGGTAGTGGTAGTGGTAGTGGTGGTCCTAGTGGTAGTGCGAAGTACCCTTGGAGGAAACACCAAGTTCTTCCACAGTTCAGCGATAAAAAAGAATCGAAATCATTAATTTGGAAATATTTTGAAATTCATGATCTACCACAAAGGAAGGTGATGACCCTAATATTAAAAGAACTAAAACTATTTGTTTAGTGTGTGGGAAGAGAGGAGTCACGAAAGAATTGTCGTGGATTCGGGGTCAAGGCAGCGGAACGCATAAACTCGGCATCTCAAAAAAGAGCATGGTATACAATACCTTGCTAATGAGAAGCGGATAATACAAGATGGCGGTCATGGCTCTCAAACCCAACTCGGGGGTACATGTCTCAAAATCCGGGGAGGTATGCCTTTTACTTATGATAGACAAAATATGATTGACCGCATGACTCGTTATATATCAATTGAAGAAAAACCATTTAATCATATTTGAAAGTCGCGCTTTAGAAGAATTTAATAAAATGTCTTTAAATCCACAATATTCAGCCGTTTCACGAAAAGTAATTAAAACAACAATGAAAAAACAATATGAAAAATGAGAGCGAATTAATAGAAATGTTTTCCAACTATAAAGGTCGTGTTTCCTTAACAAGTGATTGTTGGAAATCTCCCGATATGAGGATTATATTTGTATTCTTTGCACATTAGTGCGATCCTCATATAACTTACAAAAAGAATTATTGCTTTTGATCTATTTGTGAGTCTCACGATTGCTATTAATATATTTAATAGAATTAAACAAGCGTTAATAGATTTTAAATTATATAATAAAATTTTGTTAATTTCATTTGATAATGCATCCGCAAACACAGCGTCAATACCATACATGAAAGAACATTTATCATTGTTACTTGAAGGTTCACTTTTACATGTTCGTTGTTGTGCACACATTTTAAATTTGTGCGTCAAGATGGTTTGTCAAACATATACGAAGTTTTAGAACCAATAAGAACTATTTTAAAATCGTTTAGATACGAGTGGCAATGTTAGCGAAGATTTAAAAATTATTGTTCTCAAAAGCGGTTTAAGGCCCGTAAATTTTCATTAGATTGTAAAACTCGGTGGAATTCCACCTACAACATGCTTATAGAGGTTTTAAAATATAAAGATGCAATTAGTACATGTTTTAATGAAGAAATGATAAACAAGGGTAATACTACTCGTATTACTCGGAACTTTGGCAACTTCTTTGAAAAATGTTGCCTTTGTTTTTGAAAAATTTCATAAAGCAACAAAAGTTTTTCATTGATTTATGAACCAAATGTACATTCAGTTATAGTAGAATGTTGTCAAATAATGTCTGCTTTGTAAGTGGTTGTACTTAGTTAACAAATGAATTAAATGCGATCATTCAATCTATAAAGACTAAATGGCTAGCATATTTAAAAACTTTTCCTCACATATATGGTATTGCCGCTATGCTTGATCCCGGACTTAGAAGAGAAAATTTATGATTTATTAATTGCATATTATTCATTTTTAGAAATAATGATTTTGGCGTTGACAAATATGTAGCAGTGTTATAATATTTTAGTTAAATTATATGATATATATTATCTTTGAGAGAAACCACTGACGCTAGTACTAGTGGTCGATCCACAAAAGCGATAGATTTGGTGCCTTAGGAAATATATTAGGTAAAAGTAAAAGTAAATCAACTTCCATAACATCGAGCATAAGATCCGTAATTGATAATTATTTAAACAACGATGATATAATTGGCGAAGATAACTTTAATATTTTACAATATTGGCGTAGTAAAGAGACCATTTGGCCCATTTTAACCGCAATAGCTAGGGATATACTTGTTATTCACAGCCTGCTTTATTGCGTCCGAGTGCGCATTTAGTTCGGTAGAAGAATCGTCACCGACTACCGGACGAGTTTGACCGCCGAGTCGGTCAAGATATGTATCGCAGCTTGAGGATTGGGAAAGAGCCAATGAGACGGACACAAGACATGGAGTTCGAAGAAGATAAAAGCAGCGAAGAAGATCCGTGGTTAGAATACACAACATCCGGATCAGGATCTCCATCAACGAATGATTATTATGAAGACTAAGCCCAACCATCTACCAATCCATCCAATGACCAAGGTAAGTGACACAGAACTACGTGGGCTTTGATTCTTTTGAGATACGTAGGCAGCCTAATTATTATAATTTACAAAATCATACTTCCTCCATTCCATTGAATTAAATTACCCCAAGGCCCAAAGTTCTAACTCCCAAACATACTTATTAGTTATTACATTCATACCTCCACCTCCACTCCAACATAGTTACATACTTACTAGTTAGTAGTTACTACCCAAAAGAGCCAAAACTCAAATATACTACCCCCGCAAGTCTCCAACATACTTACATACTAGTTAGTTACTACCAAAAAACTCAATCATCATACCTATTACCTCCACATATTTACTACCCAAATGCCAAAACCCAATTCTACCCCCGATATACTTAGCACTTACTACTTACTAGTTACTACCAAAAATCAATGGAATTGAGAAGTAATTTTTGATTATTATAATAATCGGGTCCAAGCCCATTTATTTATATTTTTTGTTGTAATAATGTAATTTTTTTATGTAAACAATAGTTGTAAAGTTGTAATAATATAATTTATTGTAATAATGTATATTTTTTTATGTAAACAATAGTTGTAAACTTGTAATAATGTATTATGTAAATGTAATTTTTATTTACGATTAATAAAAATATGATCTTTTGATAATATTATATGTTTATGTTTATTATCATTTATTATATTATCTTATAATAAAAAAACGTAAATGTTTGATTATATGTATTAAATACATGTATTATATGTTTATATGTATTATTAAAACATGTATTATGTTTATTATCTTTTATGTAAATGGTTATTATCATTTTTTTAAAGTTATTAACATTTTTAAATTTGCATAAAAAAAAAAAAAACCGGACCCGGCCCGACCCGCCCCAAACCCGCCCGAGGCCAGGGCCGGGGGCCGATAGGACCAGACCCGCCCCGGCCGGCCGTGTATAGGGCCGGGCACGATCCCCACCCAGCCGCCTTGGCCCGGCCCGCGGGTCAGCCCGACCCGGCCCGGAGCCACCCCTACTCTAGAGAGATGGTAATGGATATCAAGAACAAGGCAGTCGGACTAATGCTTATGAGAGAAAACACAAGTGAGTCGACAAATTGACAGAGTAGCTCTGTGTATATTAGTTTTGGATCCTTTCTATTACATTGTGATCCCATATATATAGGCAAACACTAAGTCGGTCGAGACTATTCATGACAAGACATTAAAAATATATAATTAAGGATAATCATGCAAATAAATAAAAGTGGACCGGCCAGCTGTCTGGATAAGTATGGCGGGCAGCGGACTCATTCGAAGGTCGAACTCATATCCTCCTTGTCTTGATGTCAGCCTGGTAATATGGGAAGGTTCCACTGTGTCCAAGGTCTCAAAGTGGAAAGGAGTCCGGCTTATGAACTGCGGACAGGATCCGGCTTACGAAATGCGGACGGGGTCCGGCTTAGGAATTGTGGACTAAGGGGAAAGTGGCCCAAGATCTATTATTGGACTATGAAATAGGCCCAATTTAGATGAGCAGGGCCCCAATCCAGTTTGGATATATCAATGGCCCCCCGCTCTGTGCCTGGGGTGTCGCCAAGGCGGATAGTAGAGTTCAAAGAGGCGGTAAAGAACCGTACCCTGATGTTGTCGTTTGTGACAGTGTGATGCCGGTAGTGAATACCGGGCTTAAATCGGTGTTGACATTGCGTTGCAAATTACCGATGTTATGTTGTGCATCATAGCGGACATGCTTATATGCCGTTCCATGGAGCGAACGGGCTTATATGCCGATACTGTTGATCGGGCTTGAATCAGTGTTGATATTGCGTTGCGAATTACCGATATATGCTTTGCATTGTAGCAGACAGACTTGGATACCGTGTTATGAAGCGAACGAGTTTAGATGGCCGTAAGCCATGTTGAGTGGAGGCCGTAAGCCATTTTGAGTTGAGGCCGTAAGCCTGAACAATCTGAGGCCGTAAGCCGTGTTGTGTCGAGGCCGTTGGCCAGAGCAGTTGAGCCCGTAAAGGTTGTATCGGTTTGCAAAACATCACGTCGGTCGCATTTACGACATGACGTTTGACATGAAGCGTCGTGTACTCTGATTGGCTGAGGGGTATCGAAAATTGTTAGGAACATTTTTTTATGTTTTGATGATGGCCATACTAGCTGTTATAGCAAGCCTGAAAATAAGTTAGAATTCTCTGTATAAGTCTTTACTTAGAGTCTGACTGAGTCTGACATGTTGTATAAGTTGAGTCAGACAAGTATTGTACTAGTTGGTAGGGCAGCAAAGTAAAAACAGATGTTCGGCAAAGTAAAAACGGCCAAGTACCAGCAGAGAAGCATGAAGACATATGGTCTGACTTATAACCAAGGAAGTCTGTGATGACCTTGGATAAGTCTAAGTTACATTCCATGTGATGAAACTTAATGTTTAAATATGGTGTACACTGATCTCACATAAATCAAGGATCATTGAAGAACAAAGATTCTCCTTAACTGAAAAGAATGAAGGAAACAACAAATCGGCAAAGAGAACTAACTTTCGGCTGAGTAATGACAAAGCAGTGAAGGAAGATCTAAGCGGCAAAGTCAGATAGATCACTTAACCGTTCAGGGAACGGCCAAGTAAAACTTACTTGATCAGATTTTGAAATATGAAGAATATTTAGAGGATCAAGCATTAAATGCACAATCAATTGAGGATCAATCAAGGACGGATTTTCTGATAAACGATTGAAGAAAAATCCGATCACTAAAATCAAGGAGGATTTAATTAAGGAGGAATCAAGAATAAAATCAAGGATCATTCCCCACATTAATATAGCCAATGGACGGAAATTCAAATCAAGGATTATCATGGCTATAAATAGAAGGCATTGACAGACAAGAAAAACAACTACACAATAATCAATAAGCATAAACTATGTCACATCAAAAAGGCCTTTATCAGTGCTTAAAAAGGAATATCTAGTGATCAACTCAAAACTCAGAACTACAATTTCAACATCAAGCATTGAGTCTGATCTACAAGTTTTATGAATCCAATTCACTTCAATCAAGCAACTGAATCAGAGTCATCTGAGAAGGAGTTGTGTTTGTGATAGCTGCTGAAGGATTTGTTCCCAATGAGCAGTGAAAGAGACTGAGTCACTGAAGGCACATTGCGATCGAGGAGTGATAGTCTTGAAGATTGTGAAGCTTGTGTAGTCAAGGACAATCAGGCTATTGTATCTGTTAAAACAATAGTGAATTTCCTTCAATCATCACAGGAGAAGAGTGGATTAAGGGATTACACCACCCTGAACCACTATAAGCCTTGTGTCAATTTACTTTCAGCAATTTACCTTACTGCATTTATTTAATTGCTTATATTATATCATATATCTGTGATTGCATAAACTACTTTGGAACAACATTTTAAGAAGGGACTTATCCGCTGCCCGAAAGCTTTTAAACACAAGAAAAGTTTTTAAAACTCCACTATAGTCATTCACCCCCCCCCCCCTCTGACTATAGTTTTACCCTTCTCAGTGACCAACAAAAACTGCTCCTAGCAATAATTATGTTTGAATTTTGAATCCGAAATGACGCTTCCCTCCCCTTTCTCGTCTATAAATAGGGGCTCCCTCCCTCATTCTTACACTTTTCCCCTTCGGATACATTTTCCAGCAAAGAAGCAAGAGAATTCCGGCGAGAGCAGAACAAGCAAATTCCGGCAAAAGCCCGTATTTTTCAACTCTTTTCACGTTTTTTTATCCATTCAGGTATGATCTCGTTTGATTTCATTGCTCTTTCTATTTCTGATTTTGCCTTTTTCTCTGGCCCGAAGGTTGCATATAGTGGGAATTGTATTTAGGGTTTCTTTGATTTGTGAATCGTAAACTCATTCTGCTACGCCTTAACATGCTTGTGCCCCTTCAAAAACTCATAGATAGATGCCATAATTTATTTGGGGTTTGGTTGGGGATTTTTCTGGGTTTGTTTGGTGTTTTTATGGGTTTAGGGAAAACAGAGGGGCAAGGTGTCAGGGTGTGACAGTTCTCACCTCGGACCGACTTCCATGTCTTGGTGATTAACTGATCCACCTCGCCCTGTCTCTTTTCCAGGATGTCATCAGAAGATACCCTATCAGACGAAGAGGTCTGCGCTGCTTCCGGCTATGGCTCGGAGGAGGTTGACATGGAGGAGGTCGACGTAAGCGACGAGGAGGAGGTTGTCGAAATAGATGAGGACGAACCTGACTTCGGTGGTGATGAGGACGATGAGGAGGTCGAGGTCATCGGTGAAGGGACAGCTGGGGGTGAGGTCGAAGGCGAAGACCAAACGAAACTTAGCGACCTTATTAATGTCTGCCAGAAGGTTGTTACTGGGTTGGCGGCTACTCAAGATACGGGGTTCAAGGAAGCCGTGGGGAAAAGAAAACCGTTGTGCCAAAGAAGCCTACGGTGTCCATAAAGCCGTAGCGTCCAAGAAAGCTGTCGCATCTGGGGCCCCCGAACAGAAGAAAAGGCTACGCAAAAAGAGATCAATTGCGTTTGAGATGGAAATGACGGACCAAAAAAGTTCTGATAGTGAAGTCGGAGCTCGGTGGATGGAGATCCGGGATCGGACTGATTACACCTCGGCACTGACCGCCTTTGACATTCCAGATGATTACCTGTTTGCCACCATGGGTGCGACAAACGTGTCACAGAATTGTGGTCGAGAGGACGAGGATTATCTGTGGTTGCATTACGACCACCTAGTTGCCAGACTTAGGCATACTTTGATCCATTCTTCATTAGGTTCATGGAAGAGCTGAAGGTTATGCCGTGTGACCTTACCCGGGGTTGTCCGAGTGGTGATGTCTTTTATAATAATAATTCGGCTTCGTGGTCACGAGCCATTGATGCCGGTGCTACTTTACTTTTATGGCTTCAATAGAAATGGTGATGCCAGACAGATCCAACCATGGAGCAGATCGAGCTGTGGTAGACCTCGACTTCTATTCGATCTTCCTGACAAAGTAACAGACTGGGACAAGAGATGCATGAAAGTGGAGTCTCGAATAGGATGGCCATTCGAAATGATCCCTGCGAACTCAGTTAAGAACGATCACTTGAAGGATATTAAATCTCAAGAAGCAGATGACGGGTTCATAGCCGAGCTTAAGGAGTTGCTTGGGTATACCCGAAGAGGACAAGGCCAAGACCGGGCCTTTAACTGTAGGCTTCTTCTAGATGTTAGCCAACCCTACCTTAGGAGGGCAGGACTTTCTGGAGCTGGTGTTAGGATCCCTTGGTGGTGGTCGAACCGTTTCCTACTGATCCCAATTGGTACGGGGAGTGTCACTTCGGCAAGTGCATGCCTTCCCTGTGTAAAGTCTGTTTAGGCAATCCTTCGATGCGGGCCCCGAGTACGATTTTTACTTGTTGCTTTTGATTGACTATTTCTTTCATTCTCGCTCTTACTCTTACTATTTTGATTTTCTTTTGATAAATATTGTCTCTTGCAGGTACCATGGACGCTTTGGCACAACGCAATTTGCTAGGCGCAAGGAAGACTGCTGGCGAGGTGAAGAGGGCCGTGGAGCTAAAGGGGGTTAAGACTACCCTCCCTATGGTCGACGTTCAGGTTGATGCGGCGAGTGCTTCTGGATCTAAGGATGGGAAGTCGACCCAGCCACCAGCGAAACATGCGGCGGGCAAAGCCGCTGCGGGCAAATCTTTGAAGCAGACAGTCCTGACCAAGCCTCCGGCTGGTGAGAAGAAGAAGAGAGCCTCTATTGAGGAGATCGACCCCACTGGGGGTGGGGATGGCGAGCAGGAGGCTCCACCACCTAAGAAATCCAAAGTCGACGATGCTCAAAAGAAAGATGCTGCTGATAAAGGCAAATCTCTAGTCGACAAATCGTCCTCGGCGGGCACAACGACAATGGTGCCTCATGCTGGTATACCCTTTGGGCCTCAGGGTCACCCTGCGGTCTGTCTAGACAGGGAGTTCATGCGCCAGCTTCCCATTGACATGCCTAGAGCAATCACGATCTCTAGAGGAATAACTGATGTGGCCCCGCTGAGGCTTTTAAGGTGGAGCCTTTCCAACCCGGTTCAGTTGGAGATTGGCCGCAGTATTGCGAATCAGATTGTGTTGGTAGATCAGACCGATCCTCGCCGTACCTTTATTCAGAATATCGAGGATCTATGGGGCTTGTACGGGGCCACGATGAGCATGGTAAACTCCCATTCCTTCTTTGTTTTGCTTTTCCTTATCCTTCTGTTCTCCAATCCATTTGCTTAAATCCTCAACCTTTGCTTTTCAGGTCGGCACCGGTCTTCTTCAGTTCATAAACGATTATAGGAGCATAGTATCTTCGAGCTCGGATGCTACCATGGCATTAAACGCCGCTAGAGAGGTTGGGAACAATTTGTGAGTATGGCTTAGTGCTGCCGAAGCTGGAAATGCCAAACTAAAGAGCATCTCACTGAGAGTGATGATCTGAAGACGCAGCTCGCTGAAGCGAAGAAGATGCTGCAAGAGGCTCAAGCGAACTCCGAGCGTATAGAGAAGCTTAACTCTGAACTTACGGAGAAAGATAGAGCGGCTGATCAGGCATTGAAGGAGATGCAGCAGCGGGTTGGTGAGGCCAAGGGGCCATTAATATATCCGAATTGGATTGAGGCCCTGCTCATCTAAATTGGGCCTACTTCATAGCCTAATAACAGATCTTGGGCCTCCTTCTCTTTAGTCCGCAATTCCTAAGCCGGACCCAGTCCGCATTTCGTAAGTCGGATCCTGTCCGCAGTTCATAAGCTGGACACCTTTCCACTCCGGGACCTCGGACACAATGGAACCTTCCCATATTACCAAGCTGACATCAAGACAAAGAGGATTATGAGTTTGACCTTCGAATGAGTCCGCTGCCCGCCATACTCATCCAAACAGCTGGCCGGTCCACTTGTATTTATTTGTATGATTATCCTTAATTATATCCTTTTAATGTCTTATCATGAATAGTTTCGACCGACTTAGTGTTTGCCTTTATATATGGGATCACAATGTAATAGAAAGGATCCAAGAACTAATATACACAGAGCTACTCTGTCAATTTGTCGACTCACTTATGTTTTCTCTCATAAGCATTAGTCCAACTGCCTTGTTCTTGATATCCACTACCATATCTCAGGAGAAATCACATCTAAACAGCCTTATATCCTCAATATATCACTGTTACCATAATTATGGTATATCCGACTATATCACCATCCACTAAAATAAGTGTCTAAAAAATGTTTTAGAACTTTAAAATAAATCTTTGTATGTTTTTCAGCCATACGCATAAATAAAATGTAAAGTGGAGTTGAAATTGCATCCGTATCTTGAAACGTCTAATGGTAGAGTTCATCATTTAGTAAGTTAGGATCCCAACTTCTCATGAAACATAAATTCCCTAATCTTGATGAAGAAAATTCATTGCAAGTCCAACGCCTAGAAAAACAAAAGCCAAGGTACCGTGAACACTAGAAAAGTTTGTATGGAGGTACTGCGAACTTAGGGAAAAGCCAAGCTTTGATCAAATTCCCAATCTCTTTCTTCAACTGCATGTGATCCTCAGTATCATGACCAATGTCTTTGTGATACCGGAAAAACAGTCTTGCATCCTTTTTTTCACTTGTCCCCCCCATTGGTGGTGAAGCCCTTATCATTCACTTCCTTTCCAACACGGCCAGGACTAGGGTCTTGGATTGATTCAAATGGATAAAATCTCGGCCATGTGGAGCTCCCTTTCTTCTGACGATCAATGTGGTAGGAACTCCATTGATCCCAGTATGCCTACCTTTTTTGACCGGATCGGTCATCACGGTGATCTCTATTTTCACCTCGATCAACTTATCTCTTTAGGCGATTTGCCTCCTTGCCCTGATAGTGCATGTAGACCGTGTTCATGCACTCCGCAAGGAGTTTGGGAGCTTACTATTAAGCTTGGCGTACAACCTCCCTCTCCATAAACGAAGTGACCATCACATTGTCTTCGGCCTCTGATACCTTCCTTGAGTCATCATTGAATCTCTGCATGTACTCCAACACAATATCCTTCTTTTGTTGTTTGATAGTTAAGAGATAGGTTTTGCGTTCATCTGAAAAGGTCAAGTTGTGATGAAAGATACGGAGAACTACCGAGCCATCTCATTAAAATAATGTATGGACCGAGGAATGGAGTCTTTTGAACCACTCCCTAGCTTTCCCCATCAAAAACCCTGGAATAGCCTTGCACCTCATTTCATCCAGTGCATAGTACAAACTCAAGCTATGATTATACTAGTGAATATGCTCATCTTGGTCTTTCGTCCCATTGTATGACTCTATTTTTGGCAGCTTGAACCCTTCAGGCATGAGGAAGTTTTCAATCTCCACCACAAAGAGAGACATGAAATTGACCTTATGTCTTTGTCCTCCCCAGGTTCGGTTCATCTCACCAAGTATGTGACCCAGTGTAAACAAAGTCAGCTCTGGACCTTGCATGCGGGCCTCCTTTCACACTCGAGGTAGTTATTTCCTGCTGACTTTCCCTTTGAGCCGGCACATTTAGTTCCCATTTTTCTTGTGGATCGGGTTGCATGAGGCCCTCTCCTCGCTTAACCTACTCCATGAAGCATCTAAAAGTTTTGGCTGGTTGCCCACCAGTTGTTTGGCCAACTCTAGCATCTGAGGAGCGATACGCGACATCTTCTCTCTTTGCGTAACACCCAAAGTTCATTCTTCTTCACTGGGGCATATGGAATCTCAGTGCTTTTCTAGACAAGAACGTTTCCCCCTGCTCGTCTGCTCCTTTAGTGACTGGCATGTGCATCTTTTGTTGAATGTTGCCCGCAGGCTGTGCATGAGTTTCCTGTGTGGAATCCTGATGCAACTTTCTTAAGTGTCCAATCTCACCGGCAGTGTACCGGGTCAATTGTAGTCTAGTACTGTGGTCAATGTCGTATCCCACAAGGATGTGAGGTCAAACACCAATTAGTTATTATTATCTTGATCTGAGTCATAATTTCTATTAAGAAAGTAATACTTAACTACAAAGATTGTTCAAATGAAAAATAATCTAGCCAAGATGATTCATAGTTCAAGTTGTCTCCCCTTAATTCCTTGGAAATGATCTACCTGCCACCTTCCAATGGTGTTCTAATGTGTGAACGGTGCATTCCTACACAAGTGGTTTCCCCTCATACGAGTGAATGAAACCACTCTTTGTCTCCTCCTTGGTCTAAGTACCTTAAACCTAATGAATTGACAAGATAAACACTTGAATGATAAACTCCCCGGATAAGGAGCCGAATTCCACTAGGGTCGATTCTACCCTCCGTTCTTCTTACCCTCTTCTCACAACTAATGTCTCCATTCGGTATCTACTAGTTGTGTAGATGCATATGTAAGTTAATTACTCAAACATACACAAGGCAAACATTACAAGTAAGAAGAAATTCAACACAAGAGAAACTAGAAACATAAACAATCAATTCCAAGCAACCATATGAGCTTAACTATCACAATATCATCTTAGCTAGTAAGGGACTAGCCACTCATAGTTATGGCTACCAACATGTCAAAGCTAGCATTCATAACAACAAGAACAATTAAATCAAAGTAAGATTAAGAATTTACCAATCATAAGCTAAGAACTTGAAAATGGAAACTTTCATTCAACCTTCAGAGGATTTCAATGGAGTTTAATACAAAAGAGTCGTTCTTGCATCCACCAAAGTACTTCAAACATCAAAATAAGAATTCTAGAATGTTGCCTTCAAGCTGCAGAGAGGCAGGTTATTTTCTTCTTCTTGGCTGTTGGAGATTTTTTTTCTTCGAAAATGAGTACAAAAGTCTACTTAATCTGCTGATTCTTTACATTACGGCTTGCGCCGGGTTTTTCATGGCTCACGCCGTGAATGCTTCTGGTTCCCACGGTGCACGCCGTATCTGACAAGGTAGTTGGGATTTGACTTTAGCTTTTAATGCACTCAAATGTCTAAAAATTGATGTCTCGGCTTGCGCCGTGAGTAATTGCGGCCTGCACCGTGCATGCTTCTGTTTTCGCCCATGCCTTCACGGTGTGCGCCGGACTACTAGATATGAATTGCCAATCACATAAAAATATAGTTTTTGTCTTTCCATTGTCCTTTTTGCTCCAACTATGGCACTAGACTCGATCAATCCTCAATATTCTCATTCCACACTTCTATAATTACTGCAAAACACCAACGCGAACATACCACACGTAATTCCGATAACAAGATATAACTAATAAGCTCTAAAGAGTGATAAAAATTCTTGAACATTGGTTGTGCTACACAAAACAAAAGTGGTTTGATTTATCACGAAATTTGCTCTAATTGATACAAAATACCACTATATACTAACGAAATGGGAGTAAAATATCATGGAATTTCATCATCCGGTTGACAAACATAAAATCCTTAGCAACAACCTTGGGAGCCTAGTCCTTGTTGAAATGGTGTCCTAAATCCAATCAGGTTGGACCGGATCCGACCGGGTCGGGTCATTTACAGTTTATTTAGTTCATGTAACAACTTCATTATGATTAATAAATGCACTTTTGTTATTATATATCTTGTTTATGATTGATGAGATCTCTATTCACTTTAATAAGTTTGATACTTAAATCTCTCTAGTCGTATGTACTGTCAAACGGGACATTGATGGTGTGAGTAGACTAACACGTATTAGATGTCTTCTATCTTATTGAAGATATGGAGAGATCTCGTTTATCTAAGTGTGGAGACACTTGGAATGTACGTGGACGTGTACTAGAGAATGCGTACGTTAGACTGGCCCACTTACATTAAGTGTCGCAGTATGTGGCAGTTGTGTAATTATCCTGAGACCGGAGTCTTCATGGCATCACGCTGTGGATTGTCATACTTTGACACTATTGAGGTTTTCCTTTAGCCATGAGGCGATCATGCGGTAGTGCTGGGGTATGATATTGAAGCATGCGTAGGATACATGTTTGTTCGTCTGGAAATCGCGGATCCTATGATTAGGAGTAAATATCTGAAATGGCCTTTTTATAAGGAATGTCTAGCTCTCGTGAATCTTTACAAAGTGGGAGTAAATGAGTTATTCCGAGAGAGCATGATATCCATATTATAAGATACGATTGTTGATGTACTAACACTCAAGATACGATCGTATGGATATTATTATAGCGATAGGATTATATTTACACGGTAACTGTTTCACATGAAAGGTAGTAGTCATTGCTTTTGACTCTTCCGATGATTGAGGATCTCGGTGTGTTGCTAGACGCTATTCCGTGATCGTTAGGTATGAAGGGCATTTTCGTAATTTGCAGTTTATGTCTACGGCCAACATATTCGGAAGCCTATTGGGTCACACATATAAGAACATCTAGCCAGACTAAAATGTGGTTAAAGTGATAACCAAATAAGAAGAGCTTATCTCGACTATTAAGTGTTATAATGATTAAATTAATATGATGATATTTATTTATTATGAATAAATTAAATACAAGATATTAATTGTATTGATTAATTAAATAATATTCCGGATGCCAATATTTGGCATACGGGGCGCAGACTGTAGTGTATAGGATACACTTGGATTGTGCAATTTAATTAATGATATTATCATATATTAATATTGGATATTAATTGATTTTGGAAAAATAGATTTATGATAATTTGATAAAGATTCAATATTAGATACTGACAATATCTTGGATTTATTTAATATAAGATATTAAATTATATAAGATAAATCAGTCAAAGTTATTTTCTTTATTTTACTAGTAAAAGGTTTTCTTTCTCATCAATCTACTAGGAAGCTTCTCTCAATCAGATTGGGGACAATGAGGCGCAACTTTCTCCTATAAAAGAAAGGGGTTGGCTAGCTCTTTTGTACATCACAATTACAAGAGTTCATAATTCTTGTGAAAAACTGAGAGCTTCTTAGAGAGGGTTTTAAAGAGAGAGAGAAAAGGCCAGAGGATTCCGGTGAGGTGCTCATGTGGATATCGATAGAGGCCGGACACGTGGACGGCTCGCGCGCACTGCTACTCTCCATTGACGGTCAAAGCGTCGATCTATTAGATCAAGCAAGGCAATCACCGTCAACTACTTAACGTGTTTATTGTATTAAACGAAGTCGATCTTGGGATCAGAAATCAAAATTTGAAATTCCGCTGCGTTAAACTAGTTGATTTCCTAACAGTCCTTCGGTGTCATGGTTCAACTGTTTTAACCAAGAATCTTATAGTGGGTTAAGCTTTCAGGCCCTCCTTATAACACCAATGGACGATGCCTGAAATTGTCAAGGTTTGATCCGACTGTTGAAATTGCAATGTGTGCTTTGTTTGAGTGATCTGTAGTTGTATACAGTGATAAAGTACCTGTAAAACAGAGAAATTGTTAGGGGTTCTGGAGTTCAATCTCTGGAAACCCTTTGACGCTCAAGTCAATATTTGACAGTAAGGTAAGATTTGGAATATGTAATTTAGCCTAGTGACTGTAAGTATAAATCGCGTACCATGCAAGGAAGGAGATGCTCTCATTAAATAATTTACCCGAGTGGAATTGGGTGGAGCTGAGGATCCAACCAATGGGGATGGCGTGAATCTGTAGTTTTGTCAGGTTGATGATGAACTGATGCCCAATGCATGTTGAGCGAGAGGAGAGGGCAACTTATGTCATGCCTGCTGCAGAGAACATGATGGATGACCTCCGTAAGACTTCTAGTTGGGGGATCCTTTAGGCCAAGCTGGAAATAAGCAGGCTTTAGAGCTCGATGTCGATCTTCAAGTTCCCGATACCAAGCTCTGGATATTGACGGCGAACTCCGGATACTTAGACAAAAAGAAAAGGCTAAGGACAGTGAGCGATCATCTCAGACCATACATATAGGTGGACTTATGCTCGTATTCCTACAAAAGGAGTGCACGTGTACGACCACCGATCTAGCCCATGTCACTACCCATGAGAAGACAAAATAATGATAAAGACTAAGCATTCAACCATGGTGAATTTTCTTGGAGGATGTGACATCATTGCTCATGGTATTGGAAAAGATCAAAGACCTTCTACAGAAGGATACATCTTTTAAGCCATGGAATAGGCCATCGTTTACAACTTCATTATCCATTACCACCGGATGGAAGAGCATGTTGGCTGCCCAGTATGTGAGTTCCATATAACATTTTCATTTATGACGTCGATGTAAATCTCAAGCTTTTGCATATGATGTTTTTTTTATTCGATCAGAATCTTTCCTAAAGACCCGAGCTTCTCCCATACCGAGTTTATCGACGACAGGCTTTGAAAAGGCAAAACCATGATATGATAAGCCCATGTATAGGGAAATGATCATGATACAGACATCTTTATTTTGCTTGTTTTAATTAAAGAACGTTTCTTAAAAGGAAATGGTATGTGCACTGCATTTTCCACTTTATGCTTTATTCTCATTGATTAAAATGATGAATTATTTATTATGATGGGTCACAACAAAATTAATGGTGTTTATTGTGTTTTGTAGGGTGTAGTGGTAAAATTAGTAGTGGATGTATCACCACTCTTTAGGAAAAAGAAAGAAAAAAAACTTGTCCACATAGGACATGACCTTGTGCTGAAGGGCTTGAGTGGTGTAATGACAGCTGGACCGGGAGCTGGAGTGTGGAGGTTCGAATCCCGTAAATGAACGACTTCTTTCAGTATCTTGGTATAATGGCAGCCCATGACTCTGAGTCACTAGGTTACCTGATTAATATATCAACTTATTCCGCGGGACATGGGAGTGGGGGTCTTTCGGTTAGGATTTAACCGTTTTTAAGAAAAAAAAACTCATCGTGAGTATTTATTGGTGGCTTCTATCGGCACCACCTTTTTTCTTTTGGCACCCTTTTCCATATTATTTTTCAATTACTTTTTACACACCACCAAATTACTTAACACAACACATAAATATTATAACAATCAAAAAAATTACATTTTAGTCCATCAATTTTTTTTGACAGAAGTCCACGGTTAATTCAAAAACAAATTTTCATTCTCTTCTTCCAAACTCCAACTCTAATTCATCATCACCCACCTCCCCCACCTTCCGGCCACCCCCTTCTGGCCAAGAAAACAACCACCCTTCCACCTCCCTCAACCACTCCTTCCTCCTCCCTCAACCACCCCAAATCAAACCCCTTCCCCGCAGCTCCACCCTTTCCCTGCAGCTCCACCCCATCCCCGCTGCAAATCGCCCCACCTCTCCTTCCCCGCTGCAAATCGCAGCACCACCTCCCTTTCCCGCTGCAATTGCCGATCCTCCTTCCCTGCTGCAGATCTTTTTTTTAAATCGTGGAAAAAATGGTGACTTCCCTCTCCAGATCTGAAAAATGGCGACTCCCCCTCTCCAGATCTGAAAATGGCAAAATTTCCATCAATTTAATGGAGAAAAAATGGCGAAATTTCATGTTTAGATCTGTAAAAATGACGAAAATTGATGTTTTGGTGGTGGGTTGTGGGTGGCCGGTGTTAATGGTTGTTGGTGGTTGATTTGGTGGTTGAGGAAGAAGGAAGGTGGTTGATGGTGGTTGGTGTTAAATGGTGTTTGGGTGGTGGGAGGTGGGTGAAGAAGGTGGAGATGATGAAGATATGTGTTAATGGTGGTTTTTGGGTGGTGGGAGGTGGGTGAAGACGGAGGAGATGATAAAGATAGGTGTAATGGAGAAATGAATAAAATATAGGATTTATTTTGATATGTTTGTAAATTTATGGATTTAATAGGTTTAAAAAAAATTGTTGTATAATAAGTAATTTTGTTATTATTTATGTGGTGTTTGAAGTAAAAAAATAATAAAAATATTATTGTGGTGTCGGGAGTAATTTAAAAGGTATCGAATATAATTATGATGCTGGAAGAAAAACAATGATGTCAATAGAAGCCTCCTATCTACTTTGGAAAGGTCTCAACTCTCAAGCACGGAAAGGTCTCATTTTTCTTTTATCGGTGTCTTCGTGAGTATATATTTTGGAGGTTCCATAAGACAATCTTATAGGAGTTGATTACTATGTAGTTACTAATTTTTATTTTTTCAAGATAATACTCTTTTTAAAGAAGGGAATCATGCTTGTAATATGTAAAAACAAATAAAAAAACGATACAATTTGTTTTACGTTTTAAAAATAATTGATAGTTTTTACATAAAAATAATTAATATAGTTGTCAAAATTATTTATTCTATATTATGTTAAGCAATTACATTTTCAATACATTATTTAGTTTGTTTTTTCTACATCTAACATCTATTTATTAAGGACCGAGAGACTAAAATCAAAATTGCATTAATTATAATGTAGGAGTTTTTAATTATTTTGATATTCAAATTAAAAGAATAACTAATCTTTTTAATATATGTTTTTTCGTCAACTGTACCAGTTATTTTAAAAGATAAGGAGTATATCATTTAATACAACATTTTTTTTTAGTTTTGTTATTATAAATTTTTTCCAATGGACGGTTGTAACGAGGAAGGCTTCGAAATGGAGTCGAGAGTAATGCAGCTGCTCAACCAAAGCAGCTGTATATGAATCTCCGCTCGTTTTCCGCATTTAAAAAGTACACACACAAAGTTGGACACCCTACCAAACTACCTTTGCTTCTTTCATTTTCAGACGCCAAACGGCAAAAACCTCCTCACCTTCTCTCTCTTCACAAGGGTTTTTGCTTTCGTTTCCACCTCTCCATCGTTGGTCAACCGCCACCTTCCCCGGTGTTGACCACTGCCGGCGGAATCATAACCATTTCTGTTTGCAAATTTTAGCATCAGAATGGCGTTTTCTTCCGTTATTAGATCTGTAGTTTCCCCCGCCACCGTCAACGCTTCACGTGTTGTTGATCACTCCAAGGTCCGGTTACTTTTCTTATAATCATCTGGCTTGTTTACCTGTTCTATTTATTTTTTTTGTTTGTTTTTAATATGAAGAGTTTTCTGCTAATGATTATGCATGTATCTTTTCTAAGCTCGGCTATTAGGATTTGATCTGTTTTCGTGATTTTGCTTTTTTCCTTTTAAATTTCGACTGCTCGAGCTTTGTAATGAGAAGAGATCCTTGTTATCTTCATCCGAAGTTGATTGGTAAAATGACGCACAGCTCTTTAATCATGTAGAAATTCTAGCTGCAGGAGAAATTTCATTTCATCTTGTTTTTCTGATTTTCTTGTGTGTGCTCGCTCGATCACGATAAAAGGAATTCGATTCGACATTGCTCTTGTATAGTTTGTCATAAGTGAAATTTGAATGTATTCTGCGTATGTGCAAGTTTTCCAGTATTGGAAGTTCTTTTATGTATGTTTGGATTCATGTTTTGCATGAAATTTTCAGGCATCTTGCATCGGTATCAACTCCAGTGTAAAATCTGTGAAGTTTCACTCAACAGTCTCTGGAGCTTCTCTCTCTGCGGATCCGTCGTCCTTACTGTTAAGTGGATCGACTTTTGAATCCCATCATCCCTACCCGTCTCTTTTGTTCCTTTTGATCTTTTTGCAAGGTGGAAATTGGTTTATTGTGCTAGAGGTCATATAAGTTACACTAGTTGGCATCATTTTTTTTCAGGAGATATACTGCACGGAATATTCCGCAAATCAAAGCTACTGCTACTGAGGCGCCTCCTATTGTCCAGAGTAAGATATGTTACTTTGTGTGTGCTGTCTGTTTATACTGGTTTCCTAGGTGCATTCTGACTTACACCAATTTTTTTTTTTTAATTTTTTTTTTATTGCTTAGAATCTCCAAGCAGTGGTAAAACAAGGGTTGGAATCAATGGTATGGAATATGCAGTTGCTTGCACTACCTGCATCATCTTGTTATCATTTTTTTTTTACCTTTATTGCCTCATTTTTTTCCCTTGCCATTCACAATTAACAGCTCGTATTAAAAATTGAGAATCCAGTCATCTAATGAAGTTATGCTTCAAACCTGCAGGTTTTGGACGGATTGGTAGATTAGTTTTACGAATAGCTACTTCCAGGGATGATATTGATGTGGTTGCTGTTAATGATCCATTTATTGACGCCAAGTACATGGTTAGTATTTGAATTACCTGTAAATATTTTCTTCAGTATTTACAAACATAGTTGTTTTGCACTGAGAAATGCTGGAATGGTAGGGCTATATGCAATTCTTTGTCTATTACCTTGTGAGATTAGACAGGCACAGAACTGTGATGGAACTACATGGCTAGGCTTAGGTTCTTAGGTAAATCAATAGAGTTTGTTCTGTCATTCTCTAAATGCTTCCAGTGGCATTGTTTACCAGTGCACATGCATGTTCTGTATCCCAGAACAGAAACCTATAAGATTGACAACTGATGGCATCCATTTTCGGCACCCTTGTATAGAAGTCTGTTGTCCTCAATATATATCATCTTACATGATTAAAGTGCTATTGCAACATGCCCATCTTATTTGTGTGCCATCGGTTGAATAGGGGGCTGTATGTAATTTCGATTGATTGTGATTCTTTTTCTTAACTTCCAGGCCTACATGTTGAAGTATGACTCTACTCATGGAGTCTTCAAGGGAGCCATCACAGTCATAGATGACTCAACCTTGGAAATCAATGGGAAGCAGATTAAAATTAGCAGCAAAAGGTCCCTATACATTTGTAATTCTTTTTTAATTACTCCAATAGAACTAGAGTTCGATATGATGCTATTACTTCAGAGTTGATTTATTAACAATAAATTGTATTACTCGTACGGTGCAGGAATCCTGCTGAAATTCCGTGGGGCGACTACGGAGCTGATTATGTTGTTGAATCATCGGGAGTCTTCACGACTGTTGAGAACGCGTCAGCACACAGGAAGGTTAGTGTTCATAATTCTGAGTTTTTGTCTTGTACCATTCTGTTTTGGTTTGTCATGCTCCTGATGCTTTCATTTTATTATGCCATGGTTCAGGGTGGTGCAAAGAAGGTTATAATCTCAGCTCCGTCTGCTGATGCTCCTATGTTTGTGGTTGGCGTAAATGAAACTACCTACAAAGAGAGTATGGATGTTGTTTCCAATGCTAGCTGTACAACTAATTGCCTCGCTCCTCTTGCCAAGGTCTGACCACACACTCAATCCTCCATGCATGTAATTGAATAATGAGCACCTTTTATGCTTTTAGATTGGATTCTCATTTTCATTCCCCCTGTTCAGCATTATGCATAAAGCCCAAAATTGTGATTTCTTTTACTTTTTATTTTTTTGTCCAAGAAATTCCACTTCACTGCTATTTTGTGTGTGGATTGTTTTTTCACAACTTTTCTTTTGTTTGGCAGGTGGTTCATGAGGAGTTTGGTATTATAGAGGGTTTAATGACTACAGTGCATGCAACCACAGGTTTGTCATACTTGAAGCCTGTAAACCTTGTTTTAATGAATTTCTTATATTTTAGTGTTGTGTTTTGATGTTCAGCTACTCAGAAGACTGTTGATGGTCCTTCAAAGAAGGATTGGCGAGGAGGTCGTGGAGCTGCACAAAACATTATCCCTAGTTCAACTGGTGCAGCAAAGGTGTGAATTTTGTAATACAGATCTTAAGCTTAATTGGTTTATTGATTTCTAGATTCTCTGTTATTCTACTTTCACAATGCATTTTCAGGCTGTTGGTAAAGTTCTTCCAGAGCTCAATGGAAAGCTTACTGGAATGGCGTTCCGTGTTCCAACACCAAATGTTTCTGTGGTGGACTTAACTTGTCGACTTGAGAAAAGTGCTTCTTATGAAGACGTCAAAGCAGCCATCCGGTAGGCTTTTACAGGATCTAGGCTTTGCTTTCTGTTTTCATTGGACAAGGGTTTTCATACATTTGTGTGCCTCTGACAGTATTTATGACTCATTTTCATGATTATGGACTTCAGATACGCATCGGAGGGTCCCATGAAAGGAATTCTGGGATACACAGATGAGGATGTAGTCTCTAATGACTTTGTAGGTGACTCAAGGTAGGCTATTGCTGCTCTTCATTCTTTGCTGCTGTTTTTTGTATTGACTAGTTATTTTGTAGAATAAGACTAGTCTCAAAAAGATGGATTGTTGGTCGTCAAATTTCATGAACATTAGTGCGTTTGCCTATTAACTACTAGTGTCTCAGTAACGAAATACCAACAGATATACGTTGTTCGTACAGTACTTGCAGTAGAATTTTCAAGTAATGATGAATCTGTATATCACAGATTAAAAGCATTCAGATCCACCCAGATGCAAAGTGCATCAAAATGACCTTGTTGGATCTATATCATAGAGGATCTGTAAAAATTTTGCCACATGTAACACATTTCACATAAATATGTTCATCTTCAACTTTTCTCTCTGATAGATATTCTGATGAAATCCACTATGTATAGAGATTCTGTACAATGGAGAAAAGTGACGTTTTGAGTATTAAAATAGAGAATATATGTAAAGGAGCTGATGCAAATGGTTATATAGTGGTTATATCTGTGTGTATTTTATATCCATCAGTGGCTACCTGTGTGGGAGAAATAAATGCGAGTTTGTTACACTGTCTTAATTAGGTCAAGCATATTTGATGCAAAGGCTGGAATAGGCCTGAGTGCCTCCTTCGTGAAGCTTGTTTCGTGGTATGACAATGAATGGGGTTACAGGTATTTACCTCTCTCTCTCTCTCTCTCCAGTCAATCACTTCTACCGTGACACAATCAGTTTTATCATTTTAACATGAATTTTTTAAAATACAAAGGAAGGTAGTAATCGGTAACATACATTATATCCTTTCATTCCCACTCTCTTTCACATAGTAGGAATGTATGATGAGATACTATAAATCGAAGGATATGATCTATTATGCCAACTGGTATACTCTTCCTACTTTTATGATGAAAGAGAGTATTATAAATGGATAGATATGATGTGATAACTTTTTTACGACAGTTGTACCATAAAGTTTCTCTTATAGCACGTGGACGTGAAAACATGCATGAGTTGCTAATGATTCCATGTTTTTTTTTTTTTGGCAGCAACCGCGTGTTGGATTTGATAGAGCACATGGCATTGGTGGCAGCCACAAAATAAGAAGAAAGTTTTTATGGTCTGATAGTGATATCAACTTAGGACATAAAGAGTGGTTGTACGTTTGTTAGAAGTTGTCTGTCATAATACTGCAATTGATTTGACTTAGTTGCTGCGATGTGTATGCAACTTAGGACTAGTTTTTGCAGAATGCAACTTAGAATAATGATTTCGAGGCCAGAATATGCGCAAAAGCCTTAATTCTAAAATAGTAATCTTCATTTGTATTGTACCTGTGAAATTGTGATATGTGCCATGCATGTGAGGAAATAAAGTTTTTTGGATTGTCATGTTATTCTGAAAAGGTATTCAAGTGGCTGGGGTAGTTTTGTTTCTGTATGTGGATCAGTGTTTTGCTGCCGCTGTGAGAAAGACATGTTGCATTACTATTATTATTATTATTCTCATGATGAGCATGTCAATCAACTGAACTTTATGGTAGTCATTGATTACTAAACTCAATAAACACTTGTCTAAACACGGACAGTTACAAGAGGGAAACTCCTCTTACTTGCTACTTTGTGTTTAGATTAGATGGACTCAAATTGACCGGGAAGATTTTTAGGAATGGCAATATATAGAATATAAGGTAAAGGATGTGAATTTTTAGACAATGTTTGTGGATCTTACTTGTTAAAAACCGAAATCTATTATTGTCGGGGGAAAAAAAAAAACACCAGAAGTTATGCTTGAAATTCTTCACTTGAAATACATTTTGGTTTGGTTTGGTTTGGTTTGTACTTCATTTCCTTAAATGTGTCATTCTAGCATTTTTTGTCATTTAATGTTCGTCGTTTGACAATACCAATTGAATATTTATTCTTCCCGGTCAATTTGAGTCCATCTAAACACAAGTTTCTATTTAATTGTCGTAGTTGTCAAAAATAAAATTTCTTTTTTATCTGTCATAGTTACATTTTCAAAGCATTGTTTATACTCCCTCCGTCCCGTATTATAAGTCATTTTGGACTTTTCACACAAATTAAAAAAAAATCATAAATGAGTTACTTTTTAATAGTTTAAAGCAAAATATTGTATTGTTTTTTGGTAGTGGCTAATAATATTGCATTGTTTAGAGTGAAAATAAAATTAATGCATTAATTTTGTATTGAAATGTGAGAATGATTTATATTTTGGGACACCACAAAAAAGTTAAAAAGACTTATATTGCGGGACGGAGGGAGTAATATTTTTCTACATCTACCCTTATTTATTAAGATGTGGGAGATTGAAAACAACATTGCATTAATTATATTCAAGAGGTGTTATTGTTATTTTGATGTTAAGTCAAAGAATTAACCAATCTCCTTAATATGTGTGTTTTTGATAAATGAGATAATTAAATAAGAGCGGATGGAGTAACAATTTCTCTCGTCTTACTTTTTTTATATCCATCCAGTCACTTTTAGTTATTTACAACCATTTCTCTTATATACACCCTCTTTTTTATTTGACACTTTAGAAATCTACTGTTATTCACATTTATTTGTTACTTCAGAATACATATATAACATAGGGCGAATGAAGAATGAAGTTCCTAAACATGATATCTAGTTGACATAAGCAAAATCTCTAACTAGATTCTCTTACATATCATCACCGGCAGCTGCACAGGGGTGATGCCGGCGCATCAAGCTCGGAGGAGCAAGAAATTCTGCTGGGGATCCCTATTCAATATCTGGGTATCACCTTACTTTGAAATTGTTAAATAAGGCGTGAACTCACAAATTAGTAAGAAAAACCATAATCAAGAGCGAACCATGAAGATATTTTCACAATTCTCTAATGATTATGACTTTGAGGCTAAAAATAAGGATAATAATGATAATATCAATAAGGAAAGTATCTATATTAAGTAAGTAATAAAGAGTGACACTAAATGTAAAGTGAGCAAGCAATCATGAATGACACCCCACAATGTAAGCCCTGAAGGGATTGACACTCCACAGTTATAGGAGCCCTGAAGAGATCGACACCCCACAATGTAAGCTCTTGAGGTATAGGCATCCCACAATGTAAGCTCTTGAGGTATAGACATTGAACAATAAATGAAATAAACTACCAATCACATAACTAAGGACCATAACTAGGCTACCATGTTGCTTATGAGTTGAAAAACTCAGCCGTTATACAAGCAACTGCTTCAACCTCAATGCCTAACAACTATCCTTGGAAGATGATATAAGGAATATAAGTTGAGCCTCAAATCCGCTACTTTGTTTGGAGGTTGCTTACAAACGCCCTTCCCACAGCTTAAACATAAGGAAACGTGGACTAGGAGAAAGTTCATGTATGGTATGTGGCTTTTTTGTTGAATCTGCATGGCATATTTTATATGAATGTGATACAACATGGGAGGTGTGGAACGTGTTTTATCATCATGATTTTTTCACTCACCTTATCCATCAGAGTCTCAAAGAATTTTTCGATGATTCGATGCGCCTTGAGGATGACCATGATATTAGTCGAACGATTACTCTATTATGGCATTTATGGAAAAACCAAAATACCAAAGTTTTTGACGGAAAACGCACAAGCTAGATACAATCTTAGGTAGAGCAATAATGGAGGCTGTGAATACCTTTCTACGACTTTAAAGTCTTCTTCTCATCTCAAGTACCACATCGTTGTTGAATATATAAAATGTTAATTATCTACCTTCTCAACAACTGAAATTTTTGGGAGGCTTTTGGAAGATATGGTAATTCAACATGGTATCAGAGCAGGAGGCTATGAGTTCAAACCACGTTCCAAGCACAGTTTTCCAAAAAACAAAAAAAACAACTGGGCTACAAAAAGACCACACTTGTGGAGGCGTGTTGAATATATAAAATGTTAATTATCTACATCTCCAACAGCTTAAACCTTTAGAAGAGATGATAGTTCAAACACTCGTAATTCAAAATTGATGCCTCCGGACTCGACCACGCTATAATTTGATGTTGATGCCGCTTTTGACCAAAGCTCTATGGAAATGGGGGGGATTTTTCCGTACGTAATAGCCAATGCAAGATTATCAAAAGCTTCTCAAAAAAATTCATGGGACATTACAATTGTCGGGTTGTGCCCCTATCTTTACTTTTTATCTTATATCTATTAAAAGCTAAGGTAGTTGCTCCACATGAGGCCACGTGGCAGCCTCTTTTTCTTTTTTTTTTTTTTTTTTTTTTTTTTTTTTTTTTCGGTAAAAAACGAAATTTCGGTTATCGTTGTATAGAAACCGATTTTTTTTTCGACTCTCCAATACATAAACCGAACCAAAGTGTGTATATTTCGATACGATTCATTTTTTTTTTTTTTTTTTAGCAGCAGTTTTTTTTCCCTTCGGTAAAAACCGGAAAATCGCTTAGCGTTGTATAGAAACCGATTTTTTTTGTTCGACTCTCCGTTATGTAAACCGAACCAAAGTGTATATTTCGATACGATTTATTTTTATTATCTCCAACAGACAGTGCGGATTCAATTTAAAATTTCAAACAACCGAAAATTTTTGATTCGATTTTGGCATAACAATTGAATAAAACCGTGTAATTTTTTTTTTTAAATTTCGATAACAGCGGTTTTTTTCCCCCTTCGGTAAAAACCGGAATATTGGTTAGCGTTATATAGAAACCGAATTTTTTTTATCGACTATCCGTTACATAAACCGAACCAAAGTGTATATTATTTCGATACGGTTTATTTTTACTACCTCCAACAGACAGTGCAGATTCAATTTTAAATTTCAAACAACCGAAAATTTTCGATTCGATTTCGAAACAACAATTGAATAAAACCGTGTATTTTTTTTTTTAAAAATTTCGATACGATTCATTTTTTTTTTCCTTTTTTAACAGCGGTTTTTTTTCCTTCGGTAAAAACCGGAAACTCGGTTAGCGTTGTATAGAAACCGGATTTTTTTGTTCGACTCTCCGTTACATTAACCGAACCAAAGTGTATATTTCGATACGGTTTATTTTTATTACCTCCAACAGATAGTGCGGATTCGATTTCAATTTCAATCAACCGAAAATTTTCGATTCGCTTTCGGCACAACAATTGAATAAACCGCGTATTTTTTTTAATCACGTGTACCGTTAGTAGTTTATGCTAAAAAGGAAAAAAAAAAAAAAAGGAAAGACTAACGGATTTGAAGTTCTAATGTGTAGTGTACTATGGAAGATGAGTCATGTTTAACTATAAAATACAACAAAAAAATAAGGGCAAACAAATATCCGCATCAAGAAGGTGTGCTCACATGTGACCACGTGGACAACACATTACACATTAAATGTTTTTATTATTTTGAATAACATAACGTCAGTGGAACCGTTTGCAGTACAAACGTCACTAAAATTGACGTTGCAATATCAAATCACTTTTTATATTCTTCGGACCGTTTGACAAGTGTTTTTTTTCCACCAAATAAATGAACACGAGATCAATGACGTATTTATTAATGATAAGAAAGTGAAATGTCGTATAGAAAATGAGTTAAACACATTTTCAAGCATATTAATGATTTGTAAGCTAAGGCGTCGCGGGAGATTTGACCGTGTAGTTATGGTCCGCTTATTGTTTTTCTATAATGTTCATTTCGTAAAGTCGAAGCTAAAGTGATTGAATTTATGACATTGTTCTCCGATACATTATATTGTAGTTTATTTTGTAGATGGAAACTCATGACAAGGCCGAAAGAGAGGTGATTCACAATCTTCACGCTCTAAGAAAAAGCTATCTCTTGGAGAGAATGTGATATATTTCTCTTGCTCTCTTTGTCTTGTGCCTTGAATTTGTTACGGTTTAAGCTTACGCGATTTATTTCACTTTGGGGATCTATTCTTTGATATTATCGTTGGTAACGATTTATGTTGGGCCCGTCGTGCCTTGCAGCGGCTCACGTTCACTAGTATATTTATTTAATACAATTGCCGAGAAGGCTGGGATTGCTCCGGCTAGTCACACAATAAAAGCATTATGTTTATATATGTTTATTTTATACAATAGCCGGTATAACTAGGTCTACTCCTACCAGTCACACACTAAAAGTATTATGTTTATATATTTATTTAATACAATAGCTGGTAAGCATTATGTTTACATATTTATTTAATACAATAGCCGGTAAGGCTGGATCTGCTTCTGCTAGTCACACACTGAAATATTTAATACATTAACCGGTAAGGCTGAATCTGCTCCTGCTTAGTCACACACTAAAAGATTTAATACATTAACCGGTAAGGCTGCGCCTGTTCCTGCTTAGTCCCACACTAAAAGCATTATGTCAGGAAAAAAAGAGGTAAATCTTCTCTAAAAAAAAACAAAAACAAAAAGATAAATGAGTTTGCTTCTGACTATCCACAGTGAGTTCTTTTATGGACTCCCTAAATGGATTATAGGGAGGGGTCCAGGCTTGGAAGCCAGAAGGCTTAGCTACTTAGTCTACAAACATGGTCAGTAGATGACCTGCTTCAGGTAGTCCTGGTAAACCGATCCACAGTGGTATTTCCAAACAACCATCCATCTCTAATTGAAACTACTCCCCTCTCCTATTATAAGGAACAACTTCAGGTGATCTTGCAACCTTTTTTTAATATTTTTCCATCCTATTTTCAGAAATAAATAATCTTGTATTTCCATTCCCGCTTTATTTTTGTTCACCTGTTTTCTCCATCGATTCCATCTCCATCAAATAAATTTTTTTGAGTTGGGATATTTTTAGATAGAGTGATGATACATGTACAATGGTTATGTCACAACGATTGACACAATTAAATTTTATACACACATATGGCATATTAAAATATCATTTTGTAACAATAAAATATTGGGGGAATGAGGGAGAAGGACATAAATATTTCATCAATTGAGTAGAAGGACAGTTTTTTGAAACTTTTGCATAAAGGACAAAACTATTTATTCATTGTCAAAATTCACTTGTGTTGAAATTCTCTGTTTAAATTCATCGATGTTAAATTCACTAATTTTTAAAATTCATCGTCGAAATTCACTAATTTTGGGGATTATTTGTCAAAATCACCGTGGTTAAATTCATTGATTTGGGATTATTTGAGGAGATTCACCGATTTTCGGGATTCACTGTTTGTCTTCTCATTATAAAATTATGCGGATTGTCTTCTCCCTATAAAAATATGTGAATGTCTTGTTATTTAAAAATATTTGATTGTGTCTTATCCCTAATTTTCCATAAAATATTTCATTTTAATTTTATGGGAAAAAAAAAGAAAAAAGGGGGAAAATATGTTGGTTTGTAAGTTGAGATGAGAGAACAAATAAATTTGAGGAATTGTATAAGGAGTGATTATTGGAGTTGGTGGTTTTATTTTGTGTTGAAAAAAATGAAACTTAATATAAATAGGAAGAGCTATAAGGAGCCACTAGTGTGATTAGTCTAAAAGCATTATATTAGCTTAGTCCCACACTAAAAACATTATGTCAGAAAAAAAAAAGGTAAATCTTCTCAAAAAAAAAAAAAAAAAAAAAAAAGGTAAATGGGTTTGCTCCTGCTTAGTCGAGCACTAAAAGCATTATGTTAGCTAGAAAGAAAAGGTAAATAAGTACTACTTCCGTCCTAAAATGTAAGTTCTTTTATCTTTTTAATTTTGTCCCAAAATATAAGTTCATTTACAAAACCAATTAAGAATTTATTACATCTTTCTAATTCTACCCCTCATTTATTATATACTATACAGTTTTTTACTACTTTGCATTAATACCAATGAAATATCATTTTAGTCTTTTTAATCAAAATTAATGAAAAATAACAAATTTAACTAATTTTCTTATTATGTGTGAAAAAGCCTAAAAAACTTATATTTTAAGACGGAGATAGTAATACTTGAAACAACTTCATTTAAGACTCTCTTCAATAATACATCTTTTAAACACTTCAAACACATCGATTTCTGTTACAGTTATACATTTTTAACACTTTATAAAAACATCTACTCCAATAGATACCTTTTATACCATACTTCAAACACCTTTTTCCTTCGATTAAATGTGAGGAGAGAGAAAATGAATCACTAGGAAAGAATAAATCAGACTGCTTTTCATACTTAACATGCCCTCTACTTTTGAAGGGTGAAGTAACAGATTTTCAAGATACAAAGTATTTTCAAAGCCCATTGCAGGCTTAAAGTACTTGTAATCCTTCAAACAATGCTTTAGAGTTTCATTTAAGAGGCCCATCGGAGATAGTCTAACGGTCACAGTAGCCCGTAAGCCCGGGTTTCACGGATAAAAGCATTATGTGAGGAAAAAAAAAAGTGAAAATAAATGACTAAACGAGTAACCTCACGGATAAAAGCATTATGTGAGGACAAAAAAGTGAACCGTAAGCCCGGGTCTCACAGATAAAAGCATTATATGAGGAAAAAAAAAAGAAAATAAATGACTAAATAAGTAACCTCACGGATAAAAGCATTATGTGAGGAAAAAAAAAGTGAAAATATAAATGACTAAATGAGTAACACTTGAAACAACTTTCCTGCAACACTGGTCACATTATTAAATAACAATTCATACAACAGTCGTACATTATAAAATAACATGGGTTGGGCGTCTAGCAGTGTCGAGTGCAGAAGCATCGGCGTCTGACACCTCGGCACCGGCCACCGGTGAAACCTTCGTTCCTGCAAACAAGCCCACAGTTGTGGTGACTCAAGCATATCCCTTTAAATCCATAGCTTTTCGACTGACATGTCCTTTTCTTCTCCCTTATACCTTTACCTATTCTAGCGGCGGCCGCTGCTGCTCCGACACCCTCTGCAACAATAAAACCAACCATGCACGGCATCAATTTACACATTATTAAAACCAAAAACAATTTTAAGCTGCCTGATGAACAAAAGGATCACATACCTGAGGAAGCAGATGAGATGAACAGGCACATTAAAACTAAGAGACAGAAGAACCGCTTCATCGCAATCATAATTAATGGAGTTATAATCCCCCTGAATTATAATATTTATAATTTTTATTTTTTTGGTTTATATAACGGAGGTAATAATGGGCTAAAAACACAGCAAGTAGTAGTAGTAATATACACCAAAGACTAGTTTGGGTTCTGTTGCTTATAAAGCTAATCCAAGCTTTCACACGGAAATGGTGATGTATCCATTTCTTACAAGCGGCAACCTACGTTACATGCACCTTGACACGTGCTTCGTACCACTACAACGTCACTGCCAACTGCATTACAGGTTTTATTTATTTTTTTTATTTATTTTTATCTTTTCTTTTTATCGGCACCACGATTTTACTATCGGCATCATTTTTATATTATTTTTGAGAGATTTTATGATGCAACGGTCGTATAAAGGTTGTATCGAGTAGCATAAATTAGAATCATTCATTTTTAGTCTTTCACGTAATACACTTTTATCGTGGATGAGAAATAGAAATTAGGGGCAATTGTCCAAAAAGACACATATTAGACAAAATTAGGCAAATATGACATACTTAAATCTTATTTGGTTATAATGACACAAAATTAGTACATAGACCAAACTACCTCTAATTCTCTTTTGTTTTTGTTTTTTTTTAATGTTTTTTTTTTCTAGAGGCTAATTTTTTTCGGTGACCACCTCGATGCATTGACCACCGCGATGCAGTGACACCCCCGAGGCAAAAACGCCGCGATGCAAATACGCCACGATGAAATGACCCCTTGATGCATTGACCACCCCAGATCCATTGACCACCGCGATGCAGTGGCCACCCCCGATGTAGAGACACTGCGATGCAGTGACCACCCCCGATGCAGAGACATCGTGATGCATTGACCACCCCCGATTGATAGACACCGCTATGCAGTGACCTCCCGCGATGCAGAGACGCCGCGATGCAGAGACCATTTGATATTTTTCCGACTTAATTTAAAAAAATCGATTTTTTCCTTTATAAATTTAACTTCAAACGGTTATATCTTTTGATATAAAACTCCGATCAACATAATTCTTTCACTCCTCGTTTATGGTGGATTTTTTTTTCCAGTGACACCCCCGATGCAGAGACTCCGCGATGCAGAGACGCCTCGATGAAGTGACACCGTGATGCATTTACCACCCCCGATCCATTGACAACCGCGATGCAGTGGCCACCCCCGATGCAGAGACACCACGATGCATGATCATCCCTGATGCAGAGACACCGTAATGCAGAGAGACACGCGCGCGATGCGATGGCCACCCCGATCGCAGATGACCACCCCGATCGCGAGACCAGAGACGCTGCGATGTAGAGATGCCTCGATAAAGTGACACAAAGATGCATTGATCACCCTAGATCCATTGACCACCGCGATGCAGTGGCCACCCCCGATGGAGAGACACCGCGATGCAGTGACCACCCTCGATGCAGTGACGACCCGCGATGTAGAGACACCGCGATGCTGTGACCACCCCTGATGTAGAGACACCGCGATATTGTGACCACCCCTGATGCAGAGACACCGTAATGCAGTGACCACCCCCGATGTAGAGACACCACGATGCAGTGACCACCCCGATGCAGAGACACCACGATGCAGTGACCACACCATGATGTAGAGACATGGCGATGCATTCACCACCGCGATGTAGTGACCAACCCAATGCATTCACCACCGCGATTAATTGGCCACCACGATGCATTGACCACCGCGATGCAATAACCATTTGATATTTTTCCGACTTAATTTCAGAAAATTGATTTTTTTTCTTTATAAATTTAACTTCAAATGGCTATATCTTTTGATATAAAACTCCGATCAACATAATTCTTTCACTTCTCTGAATTCATACTACGTAACTTGTTATAAGACCTCATCCATAGTTCGAGTTTGATAAAATGAAACATGTAGATAAAATATTTTAGCCATCTAATGACAAACACAATTTTGAGATCACTCCAAGTTAAAACTTAAAAAAAAAACCAATGCTGCTACATTATTAGCTAAATTGAACACAACTTATCAAACTAGCTGCCAATAAAGCACAGAAGAAAGCTACTTTAAGTTTTCATCATCATTAGGGTAGCTGTAATGGCCTTTTGGAAAATCTCATCCAAATTGAATCTAGGCCCACCTGTTAAGAAAAATTAAGAAAAAGAAATTCAATCCAAAAAAATTTGAGGTAGTGGCTCCTTGAATAATGCTGAAAAGAGAATGGCTTCCACATGCATATCTACTTTTGGATTGGGTTGTCAAAGCCCTTGATGAATAGATGAATAGAGCCACTACATGCTAATTTTCCTTTCCCACTTCTTCCTTTTAGATGTTGTCAGAATTTTTTGGAGGAAAAAAGAGGCCACTTCAGCTTCCATTAACTTTCAAAAACAAGACCTCAATGCTTCATCAGCCAAGCTTTTTCAACTCGGACTTCATTTGGATAAGGTTCGATGCCCTGTCTCTGTTTTGAACCTTATCAATAATAAGCTAGTAATTGCAATTCTAAACCACATCATCATGCAAAACAATCATCAAATGCTTGATCGGATAACCTCATTAAAGGAATCTTCTTAGAAACAAAAGATACATTAATAAGAATCAAATCATCAAACTTAAAAAATTCCAAACTGCTCAAAATCTCCAACAAGAATAGAAAAATGGTCAGATAATATCAAACACAGAAATCCCAAAATGAAAAAGACAAAGCTTTCCCAGAAAACATGCTACAATTCAAATGCAGAAAGGCAAGAAAAAAAACAAAAGGAAGCCAACCCATACCTGGTGCTTTTCTCCTTGTTGGAAAGTTAAATCTGAATCCTCCTCCTCCTCTCTCTGTATCAAAAAGTTGCTTCCTTTTGAACAAATTATTGAAATTTCACAAGGTCAATGATCTCAACACAACTAGTAAGACATATTACGGCATAATCCAAAATGTTATTATTATATATCTAATGAACCCAATAACAAACAAACAAACAAACTGCAAAGATTTTCACCGGAGATTCCCTTCGTCGATGCATCATCATAATCCTCAGGTAAATCTGAAATTATTAATTAGGCCTAATAACTGGGAAAGTAGAAAGTCATGCAGGATGGTTGTAACGCCTCCAGACCCCGGGCCTGGTAGCGCTAAATGAGTCATAAATGGTCCGGTCAACTGCTTAGACCTCCGTCCTCGCTTGGTCTAAAAGGGATAACCCGAGTTGACAAGACATTTATGTCTCACACTTATATGGGGGTGAGCATTCACTTACTTTACCGATGTGAGACTTTACATTCTCCCCCCTTATAAGGGACTGACGTCCTCGCCAGGATGGCCAAGACTGTTCCTGGATCGTCCCTACCAGAGGTAACTAGAGGCCATCCTTACACCGTCTTCTTGTACGGTGCAGCGCATAGTTCCGTCGATAGTCGATAGTCGATACGATACCAAACGCTTCAGACCCGGGCCTAGTAGCGCTAAATGAATCATAAATGGTCCGGTCAACTGCTTAGACCTCCGTCCTCGCTTGGTCTAAAAAGGCTAACCCGAGTTGACAAGACATTTATGTCTCACACTTATATGGGGGTGAGCATTCACTTACTTTACCGATGTGGATGTAATATTCCAATTTTTGGGAAAGGACAGACGTGTCATTTTGCGAAAACGAAATATTAATATTTCTTTTCTTTTATTGGAGTTAAGTGTATTGTTAATTATATATATGTAATTTTCGAATTTATGTATATAATTAAAGTAAATTTCTGATTTTTTTGGTATTTAAGGAAAATTAAATCAGGTTATTCCTTAACCTAGACGCTAATCAGAATTCAGACTCCACGTTTTCCTTATCTACGCAATTTGGAGAAGAGAAAAGGCCAAGAGAGTTGTCATAATATCTGAAGTGTTTCTTGATCGTTTTCAGATCGGATTGGAGAATCAGGATCGTCGTGAGAAGGGCAACGTTTGGATATTAGGTTGTTGAGAAGTGTTGCTTGATTTTCAAAGGTCGCTTAGTGCGGTTTATGTCGCAAATAGGTAAAGAGACTCTTCCTATGATCTCAATTATCGCTTATAGGGTTTAGATCATGTTTTAAGACGTTTTAATGCTAGAAAGATGAGTCTTTTGTTGATCGATGATCATGGATGTTATGGTATGATTGGATATGTTTTTCTGTGTTTTACTGTGCTTAATTTGAGGTTAATTGGGTTAGAAACGGATTGGAAACCGTTTAGGATCGAAATCAGAAGTTAGTGGCGAAGAAAGGTGCGCGTGCGCGAGCGCGCATTATAGCATTGCGTGTTTTGGCTTGCGCGCGACGCGTATTCGCATTCAAAGAATCGCAACGATTGCGTTTTTTGCGTTTTGCTTACGATGCGACGAATGCGTATGCATTTCAAATAAGTTTTAGCTTAGGTTGCATTAATGCTTGATTGTAGAGTTCACGCGCGCGTTGTTTGTTTCAGCGAGGTTTTGAAGCGCGAATGCATTCATAAGAATGTTCACGCATTGTTCAAACAGAGAGTTTTAGCTTAGGTTATGGTCATGTAATGCGTACGCATTGTAGGCAATGCGCACGCATTGTTTGGACCGACAGTTTCCAGCAGGTTTTGAAGCAGGGAATGCGTACGCATTCCAGCTAATGCGCACGCATTGCCCCCAGTTTGTGCATAAATGATGTTTAAGCTATGTCTTTCAGTTTTAAACCCTTATTCATGATATGCTAACATGGTATAATCTAAACAAGCCTGAATTGAGCTTTTGATTCGGTCAGTTAAAACACCGAATGTACTCTTAAATGGAGTTGAAGTTTGGATCCGTCGGAAGAGCATGATAGGCTTGTGCTTTGATGAATTAGTATTCATCAATGTCTGTGTAATTTCTAGGCCTTGTTTATGTCTAGTGGTCTAGGAAGAGAGTAGTATTTGTGAGGGAGTTTAATTGAAAACACTTAGGTGGTTAGTTAATCATTTTAATAAATACGTACTTGACTAGTAAAAGATTAAACAACATGTCTCTATTGGATAGGCACCAGTCTATATCGCGATGTGTGTGCTACCTCTGAAGGTAAAAAAACCCTAAGTACGGAAGGACTCCACTGAGATGCGCGTACTATCGGAGTCTACCTATTCTAAACTCCATGGATATTGGTGTGATCCACTAATATGTTGCCAAGAATATCCCCAGTTTGGATATGCGTAGTGCCCTAGAGTGCGGTTGTAACAGAGATAAGGTAAGTAGAAACGTTTAGTCAATTCATGTTGATGGACATGAAATGAACCCCAGATTGAGTCGGTCACACCTAAACAACTAAACGATTAAATATATTTTCTTTATAAATTATAATTGTTGTCATAGCTTCTCTCTTTTATTAAGTACTTTGTACTTACCTCAAATGCATGTTTTCTATGTGTTTGGGGGTGAGAAAACGAACAGGTTGAGCATGTTTACGAGGGGGAATTCGATGACGACGTTTGACGACGCCTCATTGAAGACTTTTCATTTATTTATTTTGTTATTCATTATTAAACTATGCTAGTACTTTTTGGATTAGACTTTTGGTCTTTCGAGACTTGTCGTTCATTTCTTTGGATTTTGTATTTGCTTTTGATTGTAATAGAGTTACATTTCCATCTTTAGATGATATTTCTATTCTTGGATTATTGGAAAAATTTTATACCCGAGTCTTTTGCGTCCGTTTGCTTATTTTGATACTACGTAGTAGAGGCTTACGTTTGAAATGAAATTTTTTTATACGTGCCAAACGTTCCTTTTCCGGATAAGGACTCGGTGTCCGGGAACAAGGCGTTACAATGGTGGCTATTTGTAGTGACGGCGCCGGTGCCGGAATCACAAAAAGAGAGTTTTATGAGTCGGCGATAACAAAAGAGGTGGTGAATGCAATCGGGAAAATGAGGAGAAAGTGCGTAAACGGCAGGATAATAGAGTGCTAGAGTGCTTGCAACAAAAGGTAATTTAGTAAAGTTAGAAAAAATGTGTCCTTATATAAGATTATCTTTTTTTTTGGTCCTAAATGCCTAATTAAGTCTTCAAACTGATCCTTATAAACAATTACCCAAAGAAATTAAAGGTTGTAATGTATGTCATTTGGTACAAACTTGATACAACGGTTGTATTGTAAAATTGTCTATTGTTTTTCATTTATTTTCACACACCACCAAATTACTCAAGAGACCACATAAATTATATAACAATCAAACAATTACATTTTAGTCCTCAATTAATGTAAAAAACAAATTTCCCTTTTCTTCTCCAAACGGACCAAACCCACACACTAATTCATCATCGCCATACCCCCACCTTCCCGCCGCCCCATTCTCCCTTTGAAAAAACCACCCTTTCCTCCTCCCTCAACCACTCCGTTCCTCTTCCATCAGTCACCCCAACTTTCCAGTTGTAAATCAAACACCTTCCCCGCTGCAAATCGTAGCTCCACCATCCCCACCATGCTGCAAATCACAGCTCCCCCACCTTGCTGTAAATCACGCCTCCTCCCTCCCCCACCTGTAAATCGCACTTCCTGGCCTTAAAGTGTCTAACCCAACACAATTTCCGGGTCTGAGATATGCCCGGTAGCTAGATCTACATCTAAAATACAGAAGCGATGGCGTTCAAAATTTGGAGATCTTGAACTCAGTTTGTCAACAAGGTTGAGAGGTGGAAACACTTTGGATGATGACTGGCGGCCGGAGAGTCCCAACATGAATTGTGAAGAATCTTTTACTACTAATGGTTTTGAAGCGGATCAACATGATGATGAAAGAGCACAAATCAATTAGAGTTTGATCGCTTAATTTTTAGATTTAATGGTTTTGTTAGCAATCCAGATCCTCTGCTTTTGTTTACCCCAGCTTTTCCAGCTTTTGTTGACGTGGAGGCAGCTGGACCACACAAAAACCGAGAGGAGGCGGTGAGACTCGGTTTACGTAGAGGCGGACTCGATTTTTGTGTGGTGCACATTTTCCACGCCGACAAAAAGTCGGGAAAGCTGGGGTTCCAAAAGCAGAGGATCCGGATTGGTTTGTTAGTGTTGAACTACTTTCTTAAAGTTGGATTTCGGCGAGTTTTTTTTTTTTTGTTTTTGTTTTATTCATCGGCACCAGATTGTCCATTTTTGTAGCTCGCTGAAGATGGTGGGAAAATGAAAGTTGCGAGATGATGGTTTTTCAACCATTTTACTTCTGATTTGGTGGTTTTTAATTCTTTTGGTGGCTGATGGTGGCAGGTGTTAATGGTAGGTGTTAATGGTGCCTATTGGTGGTGGGTGTTAATGGTGGTTTATGGGTGGTTTTCGGGGTTGGAGGGTGAGAGGTGGGTGAAGATGGTGGAGATGATGAAGATAAGGATTGGTGTTAACGTAGAAATTGTTAAAATGTTGGATTTATTTTGATGTTTTTTTTAAACTCGTGGACTTAATAGTTTTTGAAAAAATTGTGGTATATGAAGTAATTTTGTTATTATTTTTGTGGTGTTTGAAGTAAAAAATAATAAAAGTATTGTTGTGGCGCCATGAGTTATTTGAATAGTGCTGAGAATGAGTGTGGTGCCGGAAGCAAAAACGTGGTGCTGATAGAAGCCGCATTTTTTTTCCACAGCAGAATGACTACAACAAAAAGACACAACGACATTACACCATTGATTATGACTCGAAAATCTTCATGGAACTAACTTTATCTCCATATTAAACATACCCCTGAAAATGAATGAGTCTATAATAACATCAAGATTAAGATAAAATCCATATATGAGCATTGTGTGATCTAATTAAATTCTCTTGTCACAAACTTGGTACATTAAATCACCATTCGGAATCGGTCTATGCCCTAAATGATCACATCACATATAACTGGAATCACTTAGATGTTAAACATCGATGACCTGAATAAGACGGTCACATTCCAAGTGTTATGGGGAACTAATGGCCGGATGATTGCAAGATCCCGAACTTCACACAATTCACCACGAGTTTATTATTTAAGAAATATCACCTTAAACTCAATCCTCCCATACAAACTCTTATGAACTGAGAATTATGGTCACATAATTTTTTGTGATGTTCATTTACATGCATACTTAATTTTAAGCAAATAAAAGGAATAATAGTGAGTATTACTTTTAGCAATATCATTTTTCTGGGCACCACTCCTAACATCTATCTACCATATTTCATAATCTAGATATGCATCTCTTGAGAGATGTAAGTGTATGAATTTAGCATGGATACTAGGGAGAAATTCTCCTCATAGTCGACTTCATTTTTCTGGGTATAACACTTTGCCACAAGTCTAGCCTTGAAATTCTCTACTCTTTCATCGACAGCTCTCTATAATTTCTATTGTAGATCCACTAGCTCCTAACGTGTCTCACACTCTCTGGGCAATCTACAAGCTTCCAAACTGAGTTAAAGTACATAAACTCCATCTCTCGGCATATTAAGTGGGCCCCATAAGTCCTGTGGCCGCTGGCTTGAAACAGAGGAGGTGGTGGTGCTCGGTTTCAGAACGTTGCACCCCTTTATCCCGCAACCTCCTATGCAAAACATGTCGGTTTCTCAACCCCCAACCACCAACAGTCTTAAAAACAAAGCCTCACTACATTTTTCTTAATTTTCCTCATTCTCAAACATACTCACAAACTCTCCTCTCAATCTTGTCAAAATTCTTTCAATTTTGAAATCAAGTACAACATTTCAAGGAACTAATCAACAACATTCTCAGCATTGTTCAAGTTTTAAGTAAAGTCATAACACTTGTTTTCTTAAATTAAGGTTTTGTTCTTGAATCTTTGAGTGAACCAAGTATAATTGTTGTAGTAGAAGATTTTCTTCTAGTTGAACAAGAGGAATCTACAATTCAAACCCATCAATTCATCACCTCTCAGCCTAGTCCAGGATAAAGAAAGCATCTTTTATGTTTCATGTTAATTTTACACATCTTAATTCCAATGAACTAGGTTTTTTCATGGAAATATCTAAGTAAATAGGTACATTGCTTGTAGGATATGAATATTAATTAGTTTAACATGAGGAAGTTGTAGTAATCAGCCCTTTAATCCAAACAAGGACTCAAGCATCTGAAGAAAAACACAATATAAAGCATATGAATCCTTTTTGTTCGATGTATTTTGCTTGAAAAACTAATACAGAGGCTGTGCCTTTTTATATAGGGAGGCATTAACCCTAATCTGAGCCTTAAACATCAGATAATGGTCGGATAATACAATTTCTGTTTAAATTTTGAATTAGCAACCATATCAAGCTATCCTATCACTACACAAGAGACTAAATAGCCATCAAACTCTTATATCACCAAAAATACTCAGCATTAATCATGACTAAAACTCTTCCTTATCTCTCCAAAACAACCTTATATCTCCTTAATCATGATTTAAATTGATTCAAATGATTGCTTTTGTTGGCATCACGCATAATCGCACAAAACCGTGCATGAATCTTGCATGGAAATGCATGTAATTCGTTAATACTCCCCCTCAAACGAGGCTAGGACTTGGGAGTAGGCTGAGTTTGTCTCTGAGTTTCTAAAAGACATATTTGGGCAGAGGTTTTGTAAAGATGTCTGCAAGCTGGTCTTGAGAGGAGACATGCTTGGTGACCAAGAGTTTTCTGGCTACTTGTTCTCTCACATAGTGGTAGTCAAGCTCAATATGTTTGCTTCTTGCATGGAAGACAAGATTTATGGTCATGTAGAGTGAACTTAGTGTTAAGGGTGAATTTACGTGTTTTATAACGCTATATTTTATAATTTTTTCCCCCACATTCGTATGAATTGCATGGAAATCACGTGTTTAAATGGAATTATTGAGCAAATGACATTTTTAATGAGTTAATCGCAAAGTTGGTGAATTTATATGTTTTAATTATGATTTTATGTTTATTGGAATTATGTTATGCTTTTATGTGTTTTTGATGTCATATAGGTACAATTATGTGGCTCAATTGATGATAAAATGTTGATGAATTTTGAGCTAATTCAAGTTAAAAGAGATAATGGTGAATTGGATAGAGAAGGAAAAAGATAAAGATGGAATTATCAAGTCTTGATCAAGCCGACTAGCGTTCATCTCGAATCGAACGAGCGCCCATGTCCCGTTCAAATGGACGGACGTCTGATCGAATGGATGGGCGTCCAGAGAGGATATTTTACATTCAGGAAGTTTGGACGCAGGGTGGACGCTGGCACGGACGGGCGTCTGAAGAAGACTCGGCCCGACTCAAAGATCAGACCACACCGGACGAGCGTCCACAAGGCCGGACGGGCGTCCACAAGGCCGGACGGGCGTCCAAGCACCGCCTCAGCCTAAACCGACCTAAAAACCTATAAATAGGCGCGATTTCTCAAACCCTAATCACCATATTTCGACCCTAGGCGGCCACAAGCCCCTTTGGGGCAGCTTTTGCTGCGTTTTTCCTCTATTATAAACAGTTTTTCTTTTACTTTTTATTCATGTTAATTGCATCATAACGATGGGCTAAGGCTAGGCGATTGAGCAAGCATGTGAAACCATCTCAACATCATCTTGCTTTCGACTTTGGATTTGTTTTGTGAGTTTTATTAAAGCTTGTATCTTTATTATGCTTTTATATTGATTATGCAATTATATCGATGGATTGTTGCTTATTGATGTTTAACGTTGATGAGAATCGTTGTTAGACCTAGATCACCATAATAAAGTTTGGACTTTTAACCTAAAAATAACGAGAGTTGATAGGTTGAATTTCTAGGTTGCTAGATTGAGAGATCTTACACCTTGTTTTGATAGCATCAATCTTATAGATCGAGAGATGAGAGATTGATAGCGGATTATCTACGATAGTAGAAGTTCATACCTTTGGTAGGTGAACCACAACCTTTATTAAATCTTCACTAAACGATCTAGGGTAGAAATTGAGAGTTGCGAGATAGGTGGATCATTGCTTGTTCTTCGTTAAATTAATTGAAAACCTTTGTGCCTTGTTCTTCGTTGCTTAGTTAGAATTTTATTTTCGTTTTAGTTTTTAGAATAGAATTAGTTAATACGTGTTCGAAATTATCTTTCCTGGCTTTGGACCGACAATCCTCATTCGCTTTATTTTCCGCTTTAGTTTTAGGGTTAGTAATAAATAGTAGTGACAATTTTAGAAGAATTAATTGAACTAGATACCCCGATTCCCCGAGATCGACTCGGTATTAATCGCTATATACTACGATCCCTACACTTGGGGAAATACGGATTTATAAATTTATTACTTGTTGTTTTGCATAGATAAATCCGGGACAAGTTTTGGCGCCGTTGCCGGGAATCGTACGGTTGTCTAGTTTTATTAGTTTTTCTAAGTCGTTCCGCTTTTCTTGTTTTAATTTCTTTATATTTCTTGTTTTTAGGTAGACTTTAGTTAGGTTATTAGGGTTTTTAATCGTTTAGGTTTTGTAGTATTCTATTAGGTTTCTCCTACTTTATCTCGCTTTTATTTTCCTATCTGCTTTCGCTTTTTCGCCCTTTCGCCCCCCGTTTTCTGCTTTTTCGCCTCTGCTTCGCTTTTTTTTTCGCCCAGACGGGCGTCTCGAACAATCAAACGCCCGTCCGCTTTTAAAATTCTCAACTCAGATCGTTTTTACCAAGTCGATTTAACGCCCATCAAATTTGACGCCCGTCCCTTCTTCTTGACCTTCCGGACGAGCGTTGGATTTCCAAACGCCCGCCTGGCCCTCCTCCTGCTTGTGTCTTTCGTAGTTAGGTTTTTGTTTCTATCTTTTCTAGTTTCCACATTAATTCGGGACATCCGAGGTTGAATTATCTCGACCCCACGTTTTTAACGATCAAATTTTTGGATAAAAGGGATCGTTTTAGCACTCTTTAGTATTTTGGCCATAACTTTTGGCTCGAGTGTCGGATTGGCGCGCAGACCCCAATTCGAAAGCTCGTTCGACGCCGACGACGAGGTAGATGCCGGAGGCCGTCCGACACCGTTTTGAGGTCAAAATCCACTGTTTTCCCTTCCATTTTGGGCTCGAGAAGATTTCAACACGCTTTTTTTTCCCTTTTTAGTGTTTTTTTCTTTTTCGCTTTTAAATTTTTCGTAGTTTAGGTTTCGCTTTTGTTTCATACAATCTTCCATCTAGGATTGAGGACATGGATGAGCAAAGTAAGATCGCCATGTTGAAACAAAGCAGATGGCATCTCTTCAAATGTCGCTTAATCCTATGAATCGACCCGTCTTTTCCACGTAACTCTCTGCTCGCTCTCGTGGAAGATGTTGTCGACCTGGCCATCTTTGTTGGCGATGTCGATCTCTTCCTCCCGCTGGATATCAAGTCAATTCTTTCCATAATCGTGGAAATTTCGGTCCACCACATGTCGAATTGTGACAACATGGGACATCTTGCGTTCGTTCTAAAAGTGGATAAAGACGCTTTCATTGGCCGAACAATCGACATTTGATAATCGGTTCTCCGCCATAGCAATTTTCAAAATCGTGGTTTCAATTTTCGTAATCCAAATTTCAATCAAAACCCGAATTTGAGACTGCACCAAGATATCAATTTTTCCAATCAAAGTTGGTCCGCCAATCTTTTCCACAACACTTCCATAACTCTCGTCTAACGATCTTGAAATTTGAATTGGAGGAGCTCCAATCCTTTTCGGAAGGAGCAAAAGGATACTATCCAACGCCTTTTGGTAGGCTTATGGATATTAGGCAAATGGCTCAAGATCAAGGCATTGACCTAACTCCCACACTCCCTTATGGTGAGAAGATGCTTACAACAATGATGGTGCAAGTCATGAGAATCAATTCCAATATGACCACAACTATGCACCAAAGATACAATGGTGGGAGTAGTAACTATCCTTGTTCTCCGTTGGGTCAAGATCGAAGCCATTGGCAACAAGGGACGATTGATGAGCTAGAACTGATGTGGATCGGCTTAAGTTACAAAGGTTAGAGACTTCCTTCCCTCCTCGCAGGTGTGATGATAAAGACGGTTGTCCTAGGAAAGGGCCGACATTAGAGATGGTTGAAGATGTTAATCACCCGGTGTTGGAGGATATAAAGGACACTGTGCCTGAATTAGAGATAAATCACCCGAGGAAGTCACATTAGAGGAGCCGTTGAAGCCGCAGAGTGTTGAGGTGATTGTGGATAAGAGAATGAAGGATGAAGAAGAGGAAGAACCTGAAGATTTAGACCTCTCCCTTCCTCTCCGGAATGTTATGCATCTAGACAAGTGCACTCCTAAAAATCCTTGGTATGCTTCTATCGTCAACTTCTTACATTCCCGATGATCTAGATCCAGGATTGTCTTATCGGAGAAGAAGAAATTCTTCTCGGATATGAAAACATTCGTTTGGGATGAACCTTACCTCTTCAAGATTGGTAAAGATGGTTTCTTTGAGAAGATGTGTTCCTAACTGAGCAACGTGATATTATTGAGCAATGCCACAGTGGACCCACCTGGCGGTCACTTTGGTCCTTGGAAACCGCTGCTAAGATCTTTCAATCCGGCTTCTATTGGCCCACGATCTTCAAAGATACAGAAGCTTTCTGTAAAGCTTGTGATAGGTGCCAAAGAACCGGTACTCTAACAAGGCGATTCGACATGCCACTGAAACCCATTCTTGAATGCGAAGTCTTTGATGTATGGGGCATCGATTTTATGGGACCATTCCCATCATCTTGCGGTAACAAATGCATCTTAGTCTGCGTGAGACTACGATATCCAAATGGGTGGAGGCTCAAGCCCACCTCACAATGATCATAAACGGTCATGAAATTTCTAAAGAAAAATATCTTTGTGCGGTTTGGATGTCCACGCCGCCTTGATCGATGATGAAGGACGCATTTACGCAACCGACCTCAGAGAAAGTTCTCGAAAAATATGGTGTCCGGCATAAAATTGGCACACCATACCATCCTATGACTAGTGGTCGTTGAAAGAAGCAACCAAAGTTTAAAGAAGATCCCGAGAAAAGCAGGTGAACAATCATAGAAAGGATCTGGAGTCTAAAGTTGGATGATGTACTGTGGGCATATCGAACTGCCTATAAGACCCCCCATGGGTACATCACCCTATCGATGGTGTATGGAAAATCATGCCACTTGCCAATCGAATTAGAGCATAGAGCGTATTGGGCCATTAAGTTCTTAAACTTTGATTCCCAATCTTGTGGTAAGCACCGATTGCACACAGATTGCATGAGTTAGACGATTTAGACTTCAGCCTCACGAAAGCGCCAGGATAAGTAAGGAAAAGACAAAACTCCTTCACGATGCCAAAATTAAGAAGCGAGAATTTCAAGTTGGGGAACAAGTTTTATTGTACAATTCCAGGTTACATCTGTTCCCTGGTAAGCTGAGGACACGATGGTCCGGTCCTTTGAAATTCTCAGATCATTTCTGGAGGTGTTTTAGAACTAAGAGGTCATGGTGACCGGCCGCTCGAGTGAATGGTCAAAGGTGTAAGCACTACATTGGTGAACCCAAAGAGAAGTCTTTGATTGTTCACTCGACATCCTCGGGTGTGGTGCTCTCAAGTCAATGAGTTTGACGAGTTTTCGCCCGATTTGTTTCCTCGAGGGTGGCGGCAAAGTCCAAGAGAGGAAGTTCTGGCTGGTAGTTGGGATATGGAAGAGCTTAAAAGGAGGCACGGTTAAAGAGAAGATCAAGAAGAAGAAGAGGTGCAGAATGGGAAAAATTAAGAATGCTTGGAAAGCGGTAAAGAACCCGACTTCTGCTGTGTTAAGTGTTGCTTCGCGACCACACTACGGACCGGAGCTTAAACGAGGTAGTGGGTGGTAGAAAAGTCAAATGGCCTCGATCCAGCCGAGCTTTAATGGTGTCGAGCTAACGACATAAACCAAAAAGCGCTACTAGAGGCACCCTAGATATCTGTTTTTATTTTGTTTATTTTCTTTTGTTCTTCTTTGTGTGTCTTAGTTTAGTTTTGGTCTAGTTAGGGTATTGCGTGAATCTGCTCCGTATTTGTGGTTGACGGTTGGATGCTCTGCACTTTTCCTTGGACGGTGATTTTTCCATCTAAACGATTATCTCTTGTGTTTCATATGGTATAATTCCCCCCTGTCCCCGAGATACTTTTCGTGTTTGTCAAGTGTGCAGGATAGTCTTGATAGCGGTTGTGAGTTTCAGACGGTGTCAGTTTTCCGGTGGATGGTCCACAATCTACTGATTTCTTCGAGCATTTCTGGATTGGACGACGCCACTTCCAAAGATTTCCCATTCGAACTACAATCAGCTAAGTGTTCTTTTTATTTTTCATTCTGCACAACATGAGGACATGTTGTAATTTAAGTGTGGGGGAGGGGAATGGTCGACTATGTATCTACCATTTGCTTAATACGTTAGTTATTTCTATGCTAAAATGATGCTAAATTTTCAAAATTTTTGTTTTGTCCCGAGTAGGCAATACACGTTTTTGTTCGGTTTGTTATAGTCATTGATGTTTGATACCATATTTTTAGTGAGTTAGTTGTTTCACCTACTTTATTTTTCACGTGCCATAGTGAATGATGAGCTAATTTATAAAGTTATACCCCGTTTTGGATTAGTGGTTTTTGATTTCCTTATAAGTCATGTGCTTAGTGCTACGTATATATCTTGAGATCTATGATAGTTTGTATTTAGTTCCAAAGTATGAGATACTGTGAATATCTAGATGTTTGAATGTGATAAGTAACACGTAACTAATGTCAAATGAGAAGTTGAATAATTAAATGAATCTATCGTGTGTGTCGGAAGCTAGTCGATGATTTGGGTGAGGTAGGGTGTACCACGTATGTCCTATACCACCATGATGATTAAGAGCTCACGACAGTTAGGAAAAGCTGCCTTATGATTGGAGTAAGGTAGGGGATTATCTCGAAATGTCCTATTCTGCTATGAGGGAAAAAGCTCACCCTAATGTGTGTTTAAAGTGAATGAATTCAATCAACTTAAGATATGTTATGAAATGAATAGGACTAAGTTATCGTCTATCTTATCCCCAGAGAAACCGGATGTGATATGATGTAGTGGATTATCCTCTGAGTATTTTTAAAAGCCCTAGATTCATTCGATCATTCTTCTCGGATATGTCACGTTTGTAGGTGCACCTTATGAGTGTCACTTATTACTAGTCTACGAGGGGTATTAGCTAGTTTTACTTTGAGTTCCTCAAGTTTGGGTTTAGTGGAAGTTTTCTATGGCTATGCACACACACGATGGTGAACTTCTAATTTATTGACTATGTGGTATATGTGTTGAGGTGTCTATATTCTTTCCGAGCCTTTCTCTTGTTTTGTTTTGCTCGGGACGAGCAAAGTTTAAGTGTGGGGGAGTTGTTAAGGGTGAATTTACGTGTTTTATAACGCTATATTTTATAATTTTTTCCCCCACATTCGTATGAATTGCATGGAAATCACGTGTTTAAATGGAATTATTGAGCAAATGACATTTTTAATGAGTTAATCGCAAAGTTGGTGAATTTATATGTTTTAATTATGATTTTATGTTTATTGGAATTATGTTATGCTTTATGTGTTTTTGATGTCATATAGGTACAATTATGTGGCTCAATTGATGATAAAATGTTGATGAATTTCGAGCTAATTCAAGTTAAAAGAGATAATGGTGAATTGGATAGAGAAGGAAAAAAGATAAAGATGGAATTATCAAGTCTTGATCAAGCCGACTAGCGTTCATCTCGAATCGAACGAGCGCCCATGTCCCGTTCAAATGGACGGACGCTCGATCGAATGGACGGGCGTCCAGAGAGGATATTTTACATTCAGGAAGTTTGGATGCAGGGTGGACGCTCGCACGGACGGGCGTCTGAAGAAGACTCGGCCCGACTCAAAGATCAGACCACACCGGACGAGCGCCCACAAGGCCGACGGGCGCCCAAGCACCGCCTCAGCCTAAACCGACCTAAAAACCTATAAATAGGCGTGATTTCTCAAACCCTAATCACCATATTTCGACCCTCAGCGCCACAAGCCCTTTGGGGCAGCTTTTGCTGCGTTTTTCCTCTATTATAAACAGTTTTCTTTTACTTTTTATTCATGTTAATTGCATCATAACGATGGGCTAAGGCTAGGCGATTGAGCAAGCATGTGAAACCATCTCAACATCATCTTGCTTTCGACTTTGTATTTGTTTTGTGAGTTTTATTAAAGCTTGTATCTTTATTATGCTTTTATATTGATTATGCAATTATATCGATGGATTGTTGCTTATTGATGTTTAACGTTGATGAGAATCGTTGTTAGACCTAGATCACCATAATAAAGTTTGGACTTTTAACCTAAAAATAACGAGAGTTGATAGGTTGAATTTCTAGGTTGCTAGATTGAGAGATCTTACACCTTGTTTTGATAGCATCAATCTTATAGATCGAGAGATGAGAGATTGATAGGCGGATTATCTACGATAGTAGAAGTTCATACCTTTGGTAGGTGAACCACAACCTTTATTAAATCTTCACTAAACGATCTAGGGTAGAAATTGAGAGTTGCGAGATAGGTGGATCATTGCTTGTTCTTCGTTAAATTAATTGAAAACCTTTGTGCCTTGTTCTTCGTTGTTTAGTTAGAATTTTATTTTCGTTTTAGTTTTTAGAATAGAATTAGTTAATACGTGTTCAAAATTATCTTTCTGGCTTTGGGTGACAATCCTCTGTCCGGCTTTATTTTCCGCTTTAGTTTTAGGGTTAGTAATAAATAGTAGTGACAATTTTAGAAGAATTAATTGAACTAGATACCCGATTCCCCGAGATCGACTCCGGTATTAATTTATATACTACGATCCCTACACTTGGGGAAATACCGGATTTATAAATTTATTACTTGTTGTTTTGCATAGATAAAATCCGGGACACTTAGGTTATCACATAGTAGTGTGGGGATGGTAGGTAAGGTAAAATGAAGTTCTTGGAGCAAGTGTGTAAGCCAAGTGATTTCAGCTGCTGTATGAGCCATAGCTCTGTATTCTGCTTCTGTACTTGATCTGGATATTGTTGGTTGCTTCTTGGCACACCAAGAAATGATATTTGGGCCTGTGAAAGTGCAGAGTGCTTTGAATGGAGCGCCTTGTTGTGTAAGGTGCAGCCCAATCCGCATCTAAGAATGCATATAGGTTGAGTTTGGAGGATGCTTTGATAGAGATACCAAGGTGCAGGGTTGCTTTGACATATCTGATTAACCTTTGAACCTGTTGCATATGAAACTGAGTGGGGGCTTGCATGAATTGAGACAAAGAGTTGACTGCAAAGCTGATATCTGGTCTGGTGAAGGTGAGATACTGCAGTCCACCAATAAGGCTTCTATAAAATGTAGGATCTGCTGGAGGAGAGCTGAGTGGGAGAAGTGGTTTAGTGGCCATAGGTGTGTTGGCTGGCTTACAATCTTGCATGGCAGCCCTGTGAATAAGTGTTGCTGCATAGGGAGACTGGTGAATAAGCATGCCTTGTGAAGTTTGCTGTATCTGTACACCAAGTAAGTGATGAATAGTGCCTTCATTGCAAATTCTGAATGTAATTGGTGAATGAAGGAATGCAGCAGCTCAGCATGGGAACCTGTGACAAGCATATCATCTACATACAGAAGGAGTACTAGGGTACTCTGATTAGTGTGATAGATAAACAGTGAGGGGTCTGATAAACTGCAATGAAAACCATATGTAAGTAGAAAGGAACTAAACCTGTCAAACCAAGCCCTTAGGGCTTGTTTCAACCCATACAGAGCTTTTTTCAACTGACAAACATGAGTAGGAAACTGAGGATCACACATACCTGGAGGTTGTTCCATGAACAGAGTTTCTGTAATATTACCATGCAAGAATGCATTCTTGACATCTAGTTGCCTAACAGACCAGTTGAAGCAAAGGGCAATAGATAGAATGACTCTAATGGTGCTTGGTTTAACAACAAGGGAGTAGGTTTCAATATAATCTAAGCCATCTATTTGGGCAAAACCTTTAGCCACTAATCTAGCTTTTAGCCTGTCTAGAGACCCATCAGCTTTTAATTTTGCCTTAAACACCCACTTGGAACCTATGACATGCATATCTGGTGTTCTGGGAACTAATTGTCATGTGTGATTATCTAGTAGGCTTGCATTTCCTCCTTCATAGCTGCTTGCCATCCTTCATGTTTGAGGGCACTCTTGACAGTCTTTGGTTCTGTTGGAATTGTGCTATATGAACTGGTGAGGGCATATTTAGGGTTAGGTTTGAAGATGCCATGTTGGGCTCTAGTGGCCCTGGGAGAGAGTGGATGGGATGGTGAGGATGGAGATGGGGATGCAGAGTCAGATTCTTGAGGTGAGATTGGAGATGTGGGAATTTGGTTATCAGAGGGTAGTTGAGTATGAGTGGAAGAAGTATGAGAGTCCTGAGTGGAGTCAGTATAGTCTGTGAAGTGGGATATGGAGGTGCCAGAATCTTGCTGTTGGGGTGTGGGAGGAGTAATGATAATATCAGGAGGGGTGATAGAAGTAGAGTCTTGAGAAGTAGGTGGAGGTATGACAGGATCAGGATCATGGGGATGATTATCAGGGGGAAGCCAAGGATCAAAGAGGCTAAGGACATAAGGTCTATTAACAGTGGACATGGTTTTATAGGGCATTATGGTCTCATCAAAGACAACATGTCTGGACATGTAAAATTTTCTTGAAGGGGGGTGAAAGCACTTAAACCCCTTATGCTTGTTACTATATCCTACAAAAACACATGGTAAGGTCTTGGGATCAAACTTGTTTTTCTTATAATCCCAAGTATAGGGGTAGCATTTTGACCCAAAAATTCTGAGGCTATTATAATCAGGGTGAGTGTTATGAAGTAAATAATGGGGGGAGTCAGTCTTGTTAGTGAGTGAGGGAATTCTGTTGAGAATATACACTGCAGTTGAAAAGGCCTCAACCCACAAAAACAAGGGAGTTCTACTATGAAATAGCATTGTAAGACCTAGTTCTCTAATGGTCCTATGCCTACGTTCAACAATGCCATTTTGTTGAGGTGTGTGAGGACAAGTAATGAGATGAGTGATGCCTTGACCTAACAAATACTGTGTGAGAGGTTTGTTATCAAATTCTCCCCCTCCATCTGTGTGCAGCTGCTTAATAGTTTTATTGAATTGAGTTTTAACATATTGAGCAAAGTATAGAAACACATTATAGAAGTCTGACTTGTGTTTAATAGGAACAAACCACACATATTTAGAATAGTCATCCACCAAACTCACATAATAAGAAAACTTGCTAATTGATTCAACAGGGGCAGGCCCCCAGAGGTCACAATGAATTAAATCAAAAATACTGGAAGAAACATGTTCTGAATGTGAAAAAGGGAGCCTTGAGAGCTTGCCTAACTGACAGCTCTCACAGATATGCTCAAGTTTATTTGAACCTAAAATTTCAATAAAGCCTTTATTATTCAAAGTATTTACAGTAGAAAGCTGAACATGGCCTAATCTTTGGTGCCAGACTTCAAGAGTGCAGGGCTTTATAGTGTGTGCTGCCAGGGCATGGTGATGATTGGGAATGGCATAGAGTCCTCCTCTACATTCTCCCATCTGAAGTGTCTTCTTTGGTCTTTGTTTTCTTAAGAATAAAACCAAAGATTAGTAAAGAGGCAAGTGTAATTGTATTATTTAGTGAGTTGCCTAACAGAGATTAGATTCTTGGTCATATTAGGAACAAGCAGTGCATCTTGAATTATTAAGACTCTATCATTATAAGTTATATGAATGTTACCTGTGCCTGTAATGGGGAGAGCTGTGCCATTACCTACAATGACATGAGCAGAAGGAGGAAAGGTATGTAAATTGTGCAGGAGGTTAGGGTTACCTGTTATGTGATTTCTAGCACCTGTGTCCATGAGCCATTCAGTGTCTGCAATGGTGTTGTCCAAGGTGAGTGCAGACAATGCTTGAGGGAGGAGTTCTTCTTTTGCCTTGTTGCTCCACTAGCAGATTTTTGAGATGTGACCTTGTACACCACAGAAGTCACAAGTCTCATTCCTGCACTGATCTCTTTCTGCTCTGGACATTCTTTTGAACACCTTTTTGGCTGTTCTCGTGTCTTTGCTCCTGCACTCTGGATTCTTTGTGCTCGGAATCCTCTTCCTTGTGAATTGAACTTGGGTTGTGCAGCATCCCTTTGCTGTGGTTTTTGGCCATAAAATTCTAGGTGAGAGGTGTCTGAATCTTTTGCAGCAAACCATGACCTCCTTTGGTCCAAATTCTGTAGATGGCCTACCAATTCTTCATAGGAGGGCTTGTGCATGAGCATAGTGGTTGTGAGCATCTCATATTGAGGCCTTAGACTAGTTAGGAGAAAGTAGACTTTTTCAGGATCAGGAATTGGCTTCCCTATTGCAGCCAAACTGTCACACAGCCCTTTGAAATACTGAACATGCTCATTGATAGTTCTGGTTTCATCTTTCCTCATATAAGTGATTTGTTGCTTGAGATTGAATTCTCGTTCCTGGGATTCTTGTGCATATGCACGTTTAAGTGCATCCCAGACTGCCTTTGCGGAGTCCAAACCGATCACTAGACTCAAGGATTCCTCATACAGTGAGCCAATCAGCCAGGCCCTCAATAACCTATCTGCCTTCTTCCATTTAACGTATTCTGGATTTGGTGTTGGAACATCAGTGGTGGAAGTGGTGTTGAGTGTGTGATCTGGGGCAGGGGTGTCACCAGTGAGGTGTCCTAAGACATCCTGACTGTCTGCAAAGCCTAATGCTTGTTCACGCCATAAAGGGTAGTTTCTGGATGAAAGTTTCAAAGAGATAATGCTGCTAACGTTAATAGATGTGGTGTTAGCAGCCATGATGTGAAGTTATGTGGTGGTTAGACACCAATAATCTCTGATACCATGAAGAAAAACACAATATAAAGCGTATGAATCCTTTTTATTCGATGTATTTTGCTTGAAAAACTAATACAGAGGCTGTGCCTTTTTATATAGGGAGGCATTAACCCTAATCTGAGCCTTAAACATCAGATAATGGTCGGATAATACAATTTCTGTTTAAATTTTGAATTAGCAACCATAGCAAGCTATCCTATCACTACACAAGAGACTAAATAGCCATCAAACTCTTATATCACCGAAAATACTCAGCATTAATCATGACTAAAACTCTTCCTTATCCCTCCAAAACAACCTTATCTCTCCTTAATCATGATTTAAATTGATTCAAATGATTGCTTTGCTGGCACTGCTGCATAACTGCACAAAACCGTGCATGAGTCTTGCATGGAAATGCATGTAATTCGTTAATAGCATCAAAGATATTCATCATTTCATATGTTCAATGTGTTTTTGCGACTTTAACATGCATGTATGCTTCTGGTTTTGCAATTTCTGGACTGAAAGTCTGAAAATAGTGGGCATGTGCATAGTTGTTGTTGTTGTTGTTGTTGTTGTCGTCGTCAGGGGCGGAACTAAGGCAAGCCTGGGGTGGTCTCAAGCCCACCCAAAAAAAAAAAAACTAGTGAGAATATGTTTGTAGTACCCCATAATAAAGACCAAACTGATAACCAAGACCACCCCATAATAACCAAGACCATCCCATAATAAATTCCTGGTTCCGCCACTGGTTGTTGTGTTGTTAAGATGTCATGTTGAGGCCAAGACCTGGCGTAGTCCCTATGGCTGCTAGTCTGCTACAAGCTCGACAACATATTTTGTTTTGTTTTGTGTCTCTGTAGTAAATTTTTAAGCATTCAGGAACTGAGATGGTTCCATTCTAAATTTATATCCATTTTGTGTGTTGTATTTTTTCAGAATGTATGGGTTCAAAAGCACGATTTTAGGTTTATATGTAAATGATGCTTGTAGTCATGTTATGTTGTTGAATTGTAGTGTTAAAAGTCTTAAAAGTAGGTAAATTTGGAGAAGATTTCACGCCTATAGGATCATTGGTGTTAATTTTTTGGTAAGTGTCTTACAATGCATAATTGGTTAATTGTGAATCATCTTGACTTGTATGTTGTAGTAATTCTAGAAGGTAATCTTATGTGGCTGTGTTAAGATGTTAGAGATTCATGACTATAGACCAAATTTGTGTGTTAAATGAATAAGAATGTGATATACATGCATGCAACAACTTAGAAGACATAATGAAGTTAAAAGATGATTATGTTGATGAATTGACATCTTGTACTTGCTCAGTTATTGATATGTTGTTAACTTGTGATTAAATGAATTAGAAATCATGTTTCATGAATAAATATGTGAACAATAAATGAAAGTGATTTATCCATGAAAACATGCAATGTGTTGTTCTGTAATGTTTTATAATTTTCATTATCATTAAATAATAATGAAATGAATATAGGTATGAGACAATGAAAGAAATGAAGAAAGCATCCTGGTTCATGGTTAAATACTCTAAATGAAATGAAAAGACAATGATTGTTGGTGATTATATCACCAATGTCATTTAGTGTAATTGGACTTAGTTTTGAGGTTTGGTAAGCTTGAAACAATCGATATAAGTTAGGAGATGCGGGGTGCATGCTTATAATTGACATTTGCAAGCTTACGGAAGTGTTAGATCAAGTGTTGAACAAAACCGGTTTTTGCTGCTGTTTGGACGGGCGTCCATATTATGTGGACGGGCGTTCACCTTGGCTGCTTTTCAGACGGGCGTCCATCTTCACTGGACGGGCGGGCGTCGAGGTTCGGGATTTAGATACAGGTTCTAAATCTCTTTTATTGGACGGACGTTCGGATTCTCTGGACGGGCGTCCAGTGTGTAGATTTAGATCTGAGTTCTAAACTCGTTTGGACGGACGAAGCGTTGAAGAAGCTCGACGCCCGCCCGATGCTTTAGACGGGCGTCCAGATTACAAACGGGCGTCCAGTTAGCAGTTTTTGGAGCAGTTTTGGCGGTTTTGGTTGGTATCCTTTCGAGTTTTACACCTTTAACTGACTCTGAAGGGTTGTGTATGGTGGGTTATCTTAGTATAACACTGCATATAAATACAAAAACACTTGGGACTCATTTAAGGAGGAGATATTCAACACTAAAAAGATATATTCAGTTTTTCTTTGAATGTTCTTAAAAAACCTCAAAGTTCTCCATACAAAACTTCAAAACTTTTGTAGCTATCTTTCTATCTAATTGCCAAGATAGAAAGGACGTAGTTTTATCCCGTGAATACATTCGTGATTTACCCGGAGGCAATCTTAGGGGACGAATAGTTTTCGCAGGAAAGAGTCTCACCTCGACTCTACGTGTTTTGTCTCTAGTTTTCTCAATACTATTGGTTTGATACTTTTGTTCACATCATCACAAACTCCCCAACAATCTGCGAAAACTATTGTTGTTTGAACAATGTCGAGTATCAAGGAGATGACGTCAAATTCAAAGCAAGTTGGAACAATTCAATGGTGAGGATTTCGAAGGTGGCAAAAGAAAATGCATTTCCTTTGATTGCATTGAAGGTTGTGTACGTGTTGAGTACGCCATGCCCTCAGATTGATGATACGAGCACCATGGAAGAGTCGAGGAGAAAAAGTAAGTGGGAAAACGATGACTATATATGCCGTGGTCACATCCCGAACGGTATGTCTAATAACTGTTTGATACCTATCTTGAAATTGAAACATCTAAAGAGTTGTGGGATACTTTGGAGGCTAAGTATGTGAGTGAAGATGCATCAAGTAAGAAATTTCTTGTTGGTAATTTTATGAAGTATGTTATGGTCGATAATCGTCCGGTTATGGATCAATATCATGAATTATTGCGTTTGTTTGGTCGAGTTTCTCTATGCATAAAATGGCTATGGATGAGTCCATTTGTGTTTCAAGCATCATTGAAAAGTTGCCTCCCTCTTGGAGGGATTTTAAAAATTCCTTGAAACATAAGACGGAAGAACTTTCGTTGATTGAACTTGGTTCTCATCTTAGGATAGAGGAAAGTTTGCGTTTGCAAGAAAGTGGTAAAAATGTTGTAGGTTGCGGTAAGAACATTGCAGGTGGCTCAACTTCAATCAACATGGTTGAAGTTGGGGAAACTTCTAAGAAAAATAATAAAAGAGAAAGTTTGATTCCAACAACAACAAGAACAAAGCAAAGTTCAACAAAAAGCCTAAAGGGGCTTGTTGGTATTCATGTAGGAAGGCCATTTTAGGCGGATTGTCATGCTAGAAAGCATAACAATGGTAAAGGAACCGTAAAGGTTCGGGACAGGGTCGAAAGACTCGGATCCACCAAAACATCAAGGTACACTTGTTAATGATTGTGGCTTTAATTCTGATATTAATTATGTACCACTGATTTCTGAAGCATGTTATTTCCAGGATGATGATGTTAGTTGGTGGATAGACTCGGGAGCGACAAGACATGTATGCAAGGATAGATCATGGTTCTCAACATATGAAAAGGTTGAAGACGGATCCATTGTGCATATGGGAAAGCGAGTCTAAGTCCTTTGTTGTTGGAAGAGGAATTGTTAATTTGCAATTTAGTTCGGAAAATTTGTAACCTTAAACAATGTTTTACATGTTCCTTTAATCCGAAAAACTTGGTTTCGGTAGTATTTTATGTAAAGAGGGCTATAAACAAGTATATGAGTCCTCTCGTTATGTATTAACTAAACATGGTGTATTTGTAGGATTTGGTTATCTTAACAATGGTATGTTTATGCTTAATATTGTTAGTAATGGTTTGTATGAAAATGTTGCTATGAATGTTATGCATGTAAATGTTGATGATTCATACTTGTGGCATGCAAGATTAGGTCATGTGCATTTTAGAAGAATGTTACAAATGTCTAAAAATGACTTAATTCCTGTTTATAGTACGACTATGAATAAGTGTGATACTTGTAACTTAACTAAAATTGTAAGACAACCTTTCAAAGGTGTTGAAAGGTCGTCTACTATTTTGGAACTTATTCATAGTGATCTTTGTGAATTTAGTTCTACACCATCTTTTGGAAACAAAAAGTATGTTGTTACATTCATTGATGATTGCACTCAGATTTGTTATGTTTACTTACTTTTTACCAAAAGGCGAGGCAATGGAAAAGTTTAAAGTATTTAAAACGAAGTAGAATTGCAACTTGAAACTAAAATAAAGAAACTTCGTGACGGATAGAGGTGGAGAATACTATGATCCACCATTTTTCGAATCTTGTGGGATTATACATGAACGAACTACACCTTATACACCACAACAAAATGGCATAATTTGAAAGAAAGAATCGAACTCTAAAAGAGATGGTGAATGCTATGCTTTCTTACTCGGGATTGAGTGAGGGTTTTGGGGAGAAGCTATGTTAATGACTTGTTATCTATTGAATAGGATTCTAATAAAAAGAGTCCTATTACCCCATATGAGCTTTGGTATATAAAAAGAAGTCAAACTTGCATTATTTGCGTGTTTGGGGATGTAGGCGATCGTAAGACTACCCAATCCCAAGATTAAAACCTTGGGGAAAGAGGCATTGATTGCATATTTACTGGATATGCTTTGCATTCAAAGGCATATAGGTTCTATGTTATAGAACCAAATGATTGAGTTGCGGTTCATTCCGTAATTGAATCAAGGGATGCTCTCTTTGACGAAAGTCGGTTTTCTTCTATATCAAGGCCTAGAGATGTTGTTCCTATGAACATTGGATTTAAAGAAAGTTGTGGTGGTGTAGAGTCACAAGATGAGCCTTTAATGCTTCGAAGAAGCAAAAGGGCAAGGAATGAAAAATCTTTTGGTCCCGATTTCCAAACATATTTGGTGGAGGGTACAAGAGATAATGTAGGATTTCAATATGCATATTGTTATCATATTGATGATGATCCTAGAACTTATAAAGAGGCTATGGAGTCTCGGGATGTTGCCTTTTGGAAGGAAGCCATTAATAATGAGATGGATTCCATTTTAGGCAATGATACGTGGATATTAACGGATCTTCCACGTGGTTGTAAACCATTGGGTTGCAAGTGGATCTTCAAAAGAAAAATGAAAATTGATGGATCCGTTGAAAGGTATAAAGCCCGGTTGGTGATACAAGGCTTTAGACAAAAGAAGGCATTGATTATTTCGATACTTATGCCCCGGTTGCTAGAATCTCCACTATTAGATTGTTGATTGCCTTGGCAGCCATTAACAATCTTGTTATCCATCAAATGGATGTTAAAACAGCCTTCTTGAATGGGAATTTGGATGAGGAAATTTATATGAAACAACCGGAGGGTTTTGTGATACCCGAAATGAGCATAAAGTATGTAAGCTTGTTAAATCCTTGTATGGACTAAAACAAGCTCCCAAACAATGGCATAATAAGTTTGATGAGGTTGTATTGTCTAATGGTTTTAAGCTTAACCAAATGGACAAGTGTTTGTATAGCAAATTTGATGAAACCGAAATGGTGTAATCATTTGCCTATATGTTGATGACATGTTGATCTTTGGTACAAACCAAGATCAAGTTGACCGTTGTAAATCATTTTTGTCATCAAGTTTTTCTATGAAAGATATGGGGGAGGCGGATGTTATCCTTGGAATAAAAATCATAAGGAATGACAAAGGGATTACTTTGACACAATCTCACTATATCGAAAGTGTTGAAAAATTCAATTGTGAAAATTTGTTCCGGCAAGAACTCCCATGGATCCTCATGAGAAATTTGAGTTAAATTCGGGTAATCCGAGTCTCAACTTGAATATGCTCGAAAGTTATAGGTTGTTTGATGTATGCAATGACTAGCACACATCCGGACATTGCATATGTGGTTGGAAAACTTAGTAGATATACTAGTAATCCAAGTAGTGTTCATTGGCATGCGGTGACACGTGTGTTAAGGTATCTTAAGTTTACCAAAAATTTTGGTTTAACTTATGTTGGACATCCTTCGGTTATAGAAGGCTACTCGGATGCTAGTTGGATATCAAATGAAAATCATTCTTCTACGAGTGGTTGGGTGTTTCTACTTGGAGGTGGTGCCATTTCTTGGGCTTCCAAGAAGCAAACATGTAATGCAAACTCGACAATGGAATCGGAGTTTATTGCCTTGGCTTCGGCCAGTTTAGAGGCGGAATGGCTTAAACATCTGATTTACGAGATTCCATTGTGGCCAAAACCGATATCACCAATTTCTATCAATTGTGATAGTGAAAATACATTGGCTAAATGCTATAGTCAAGTGTATAACGGAAAGTCGCGACATATTGGAGTTAGGCATAGCTCGATTCGTGAGTTGATCACTCACGGGGTGATATCTGTTGCTTTTGTGAGATCTCAAAAGAATTTAGCCGATCATTTGACCAAAGCATTGGCTAAGGACTTGTTCATCAAGTCAGTTGTCGGGATGGGTCTACAACCCATTGAATCTTTGCATTAGGATACCCTATTCCCTCCTAATACGACATTAGGGGCTGAATTCAATGTGGAAGGCCTGGTGACTTAGATTTGGCACATGTGTTTTGTCCCGAAGGTATGTGCTAAACTCGCATGTGAGGTTGATAATATATCTTAATAAGTCTTATGGAAAAGTGTTGTTGCAGGTACACGATTGATAAGACTAACCTATATGAGTATGAAGTTTGGCCGCTTCAAGAAAGTTAGGGTTGGCTTTCTACATGCTCATGAATTGATATGGACACGAGGCCTGGATAAAGAGTGTCAAGCAAGCTATAGGAGTTGTCTTTTAATTCATTTGTGTATTATCTTTGAAGTATTCAAAATGTGTAAAGGGGTTCAATGCTTAGTCACACCCCAATACTCGAATATTTTGGAATGTGTAATATACTAGATGGTAATTCAATCTGCGTGATATTATCATTGAAAGATGAATTGTTGTATGTTGATATGTTTTAACTAAATCAAGGTTACACTAAATGGGGAGGATTGTTGGTGATTATATCACCAATGTCATTTAGTGTAATTGGACTTAGTTTTGAGGTTTGGTAAGCTTGAAACAATCGATATAAGTTAGGAGATGCGGGGTGCATGCTTATAATTGACATTTGCAAGCTTACGGAAGTGTTAGATCAAGTGTTGAACAAAACCGGTTTTTGCTGCTGTTTGGACGGGCGTCCATATTATGTGGACGGGCGTTCACCTTGGCTGCTTTTCAGACGGGCGTCCATCTTCACTGGACGGGCGCGTCGAGGTTCGGGATTAGATCTGAGTTCTAAATCTCTTTTATTGGACGGACGTTCGGATTCTCTGGACGGGCGTCCAGTGTGTAGATTTAGATACAGGTTCTAAACTCGTTTGGACGGACGAGCGTTTGAAGAAACTGGACGCCCGTCCAGTCTGCTTTAGACGGGCGTCCAGATTACAAACGGGCATCCAGTAAGCAGTTTTTGGAGCAGTTTTGGCGGTTTTGGTTGGTATCCTTTCGAGTTTTACACCTTTAACTGACTCTGAAGGGTTGTGTATGGTGGGTTATCTTAGTATAACACTGCATATAAATACAAAAACACTTGGGACTCATTTAAGGAGAGATATTCAACACTAAAAAGATATATTGGTTTTTCTTTGAATGTTCTTAAAAACCTCAAAGTTCTCCATACAAAACTTCAAAACTTTTGTAGCTATCTTTCTATCTAATTGCCAAGATAGAAAGGACGTAGTTTTATCCCGTGAATACATTCGTGATTTACCCGGAGGCAATCTTAGGGGACAAATAGTTTTCGCAGGAAAGAGTCTCACCTCGACTCTACGTGTTTTGTCTCTAGTTTTCTCAATACTATTGGTTTGATACTTTTGTTCACATCATCACAAACTCCCCAACAATGAATCTTTTAGGGTTCTCGGCATCAGTCTCTATTTAGGGGTAAGGACAGGGGCGGCTCCAGGATTTTTGACTTCGGGGTCAGAAATTTGTCAATTTTTTTCCCGTACCATACATATATTTGGATAGTCAATTTTATACATGTAATTACGAGCCAATAGATAAAAATGGGGGAATGAGGAGAATGATGAAATATTTCATCAATTAAGTAGAAGAGACGATCTTTTGAAACTTTTGCATAAAAGGACAAAACTATTTATCCTTTGTTGAAATTCACTTTTGTTCGAAATTCATTTGTTTCAAATTCAACGCTAAATTCACTAATTTTCAAAATTCATTCTTGATTTTGGATTCACGTCGAAATTCAATGATTTCGGGATTCACTTGGGAGATTCACTGATTTTCGGGATTCACTGTTTGTCCTTCTCGCTATAAAAATTATGCAGTTGTCCTTCTCCCAATAAAAAAAATGTAGCTGTCCTGTTACTTAAAAATATTCCAGATTGTGTCATTATCTCTAATTATCCTAGATAAAAATAGGGGGTGGATACATAAAAATAAGGGGGTCAATTTCACATATATATGTGTTTATTTAAAAATTTATCTACTATTTATACATAATAATTTTATTTTAGGGGGTCGGCGGCACCCGCTTCCCCTTATGTAGAGCCGCCCATGGGTAAGGATAGTGAACATTATTCTAAATCGGTCAATAGTCCCTATTAATGGACATTCTGGTTTGTCTAAATAAAGATAAAGCGCGCTCTTCATATAGGGATCTACTAAGCATGTGGTGGTACAAATGAACCCTAAAGAAACATATAAAGCAGCATAATGTTAAAAGCAGCATGATGTCAAGTAAACAGGAAATAGATGAACTTGTGCTTACTTTATGTGCTATGCAATATTGTTAGTTATATGTGGTTAAAATAGTTATTAGATACATATAACTATAAATACACTTTTTTTTGTCATAGAAGTTTTTTTTTTCACAATGAAAAAAACACTAGGGTTTGATCTCATGACGTCTATCTCTGATCCCATGATAAATTTTAACAAACAGGAACATTTTTAATGTATTTTCTGTCTTTCATTCATCACCACATCACATTATTTATACATCAAAGTCGTAAACCCTACTACACATCGAAATACCATATCCGCCCTTTACTTTACATAACAATATTAGATCATACTACCTCCGTCCAATATTATAAGTTATCATATCATTTTTCATCCGTCTCACAATATAAGTGATTCTTACATTTCAATGCAATAATTAATATTGCTCTTTTTCCTGTTTTACTGATTTCAATGCATAACCTTTCATACACCGTTTAATAAATCAGCTTAAGGGCATTTTAGTCCAAAGTTGGATCATTTATTGAGTTTCTTAATCTGTATACATAAAATTATGATAACTTATAATATGAGACGGAGGTGATATATATTAAATAATAATATATGATGTAGTCGGTCGGTGTGGGTTCTCGCATCGCCTCTATTTAGGGGTAAGGGCAGGGCGGCTCCAGATTTTTGACTTCGGGTCAGAAATTTGTCAATTTTTTCCCGTACCATACATATATTTGGATAGTCAATTTTATACATGTAATTACGAGCCAATAGATAAAAATGGGGAATGAGGAGAATGATGTAAATATTTCATCAATTGAGTAGAAGGACAGTCTTTTGAAACTTTTGCATAAAGGACAAAACTATTTATCCACTGTCGAAATTCACTTTTGTTCGAAATTCACTGTTCAAATTCACTGCCGAAATTCACTAATTTTCAAAATTCATTGTCGAAAGTCACCGATTTTGGATTCACCATTTAAATTCACCGATTTGGGATTCACTGGGAGATTCACCGATTTTCGGGATTCACTTTGTTTGTCCTTCTCGCTATAAAATTATGCAATTGTCCTTCTCCTATAAAAAAATGTAATTGTCTCCATACTTAAAAATATTCCAGATTGTGTCATTATCTCTAATTATCCTAGATAAAAATAGGGGTGGATACATAAAAATAAGGGTCAATTTCATATATATATGTGTTTATTTAAAAATTTATCTACTATTTATACATAATAATTTTATTTTAAGAGGTCGGCTGCACCCGCTTCCCCTTATGTAGAGCCGCCCATGGGTAAGGATAGTGAACATTATTCTAAATCGGTCAATAGTCCCTATTAATGGACATTCGGTTTGTCTAAATAAAGATAAAGCGCGCTTCTTCATATAGGATCTACTAAGCATGTGGTGGTACAAATGAACCCTAAAGAAACATATAAAGCAGCATAATGTTAAAAGCAGCATGATGTCAAGTAAACAGGAAATAGATGAACTTGTGCTTACTTTATGTGCTATGCAATATTGTTAGTTATATGTGGTTAGAATAGTTATTAGATACATATAACTATAAATACACTTTTTTTTGTCATAGAAGTTTTTTTTTCACAATGAAAAAAACACTAGGGTTTGATCTCATGACGTCTATCTCTGATCCCATGATAAATTTTAACAAACAGGAACATTTTTAATGTATTTTCTGTCTTTCATTCATCACCACATCACATTATTTATACATCAAAGTCGTAAACCCTACTACACATCGAAATACCATATCCGCCCTTTACTTTACATAACAATATTAGATCATACTACCTCCGTCCAATATTATAAGTTATCATATCATTTTTCATCCGTCTCACAATATAAGTGATTCTTACATTTCAATGCAATAATTAATATTGCTCTTTTTCCTGTTTTACTGATTTCAATGCATAACCTTTCATACACCGTTTAATAAATCAGCTTAAGGGCATTTTAGTCCAAAGTTGGATCATTTATTGAGTTTCTTAATCTGTATACATAAAATTATGATAACTTATAATATGAGACGGAGGTGATATATATTAAATAATAATATATGATGTAGGTCGGCGGTGGGTTCTCGGCATCAGTCTCTATTTAGGGGTAAGGACAGGGGCGGCTCCAGGATTTTTGACTTCGGGGTCAGAAATTTGTCAATTTTTTTCCCGTACCATACATATATTTGGATAGTCAATTTTATACATGTAATTACGAGCCAATAGATAAAAATGGGGGAATGAGGGAGAATGACAGAAATATTTCATCAATTGAGTAGAAGGACAGTCTTTTGAAACTTTTGCATAAAAGACAAAACTATTTATCCATTTGTCGAAATTCACTTTTGTTCAAATTCATTTCATTCAAATTCTTTAAATTCACTAATTTTCAAAATTCATTGTCGAAAGTCACCGATTTTCGGGATTCACCGTCGAAATTCACCGATTTCGGGATTCACTGGGAGATTCACCGATTTTCGGGATTATTTGTTTGTCCTTCCATTATAAAAATTATGCAGTTGTCCTTCTCCCTATAAAAAATGTAATTTGTCCTCATTCTTAAAAATATTCCAGATTGTGTCATTATCTCTAATTATCCTAGATAAAAATAGGGGGTGGATACATAAAAATAAGGGGGTCAATTTCACATATATATGTGTTTATAAAAGAATTTATCTACTATTTATACATAATATTTTTATTTTAAGAGGTCGGCGGCACCCGCTTCCCCCTATTTAGAGCCGCCCATGGATAAGGATAGTGAACATTATTCCAAACCGGTCAATAGTCCCTGTTAATGGACATTCTGGTTTATTCTGGTTTGCCTAAATAAAGATAAAGCGCGCTCTTCGTATAGGGATCTACTAAGCATGTGGTGGAACAAATGAACCCTAAAGAAACATATAAAGCAGCATAATGTTAAAAGCAGCATGATGTCAAGTAAACAGGAAATAGATGAACTTGACTGGTATGTGCTTACTTTATCTGCTATGCAATATTGTTACTTATATGTGGTTAGAATAGTTATTAGATATATATAATTATAAATACACATTGTTTTTGTCACAGAAGTTTTTTTTCACAATGAAAAAAACACCAGGGTTTGATCTCATGACGTCTGCCTCTGATCTCATGATAAATTTTGACAAACAGGAACATTGTTTAATATATTTTCTGTCTTTCATTCATCACCACATTGTATTATTTATACATCAAAGTCGTAAACCCTACTACACAACGAAATACCATATCCGCCCTTTACTTTACATAACAATATTAGATCATACTACCTCCGTCCAATATTATAAGTCATCATATCATTTTTCATCAAATCTCACAATATAAGTGATTCTTACATTTCAATGCAATAATTAATATTGCTCTTTTTCCTGTTTTACTGATTTCAATGCATAACCTTTTATACACCGTTTAATAAATCAGCTTAAGGGCATTTTAGTCCAAAGTTGGATCATTTATTGAGTTTCTTAATCTGTATATATAAAATTATGATAACTTATAATATGAGACGGAGTGATATATATTAAATAATAATATATGATGTAATGTCTTTTCATGTTTCAACTTCTACATGCATATTTCACGAGGCTTTGTGACCCGAGAAATTTTTTATATTATTCACAGGTTAATGCAAACGGACTTTATCCAGTAATTAAATTTACTCAGATTTTCAAGACGATTCGTTACACGTTCGTTTCATGAAAAAAAATAAAATTTACGAAAAAAGTGACAGCAAAGATTATATATGTTTTATTGATATATTATTCAAGAATACAATAGGTGGTGAGGGCTAGCAATATCTAACTAATATCAAATCAAAGTTGATATTAGTTAGACAGCTAGCTGGAGATGGAGCTGGTACGTCGCATAACGATGGGTGTCTAGTTAGCCGTCTGGTCTAGCAGTGGCGAGTACAAAAGCAGCGGCGTCTGGCACCACGGCACCAACCATCAGTGAAACCTTCGTTCTTGCACACTAATCCACAGTTGTGGTCACTCACGCATGCACCTTTGAACCCATCGCTTTTTGACTCACATGTCCTTTTCTCATCCCCACCTATTCCACTTGCCGCCGTCGCAACGGCTCCGACGACCTCCTCTGTGCAAACAACAGAACGAACGTAGACTTCTTATTACATCACAAATAAAAAAAAAGGGTTATTATTTGCATCTCCTATTTGTTTCCAGAAAGAAAGTTTGAAAAAAAAAAAAAAACCGATTTTTCCGAGATAGATTAGAAAGACTCTGCAGGAGGAAGAAGTCAATTTTTGACTTCAGAATCGTTAACAAAGTCGGAAAAAAAAGGCATTTTTAACAAAATTACTACAATTTTAACTTGCCTGATGAACAAAGGATCACTTACCTGAGGAGAAAGCAGAGATGAATAGAAACATTATAACTAGGAGACCGAAGAGCCGCTTCATCGCAATCATAGTTACTGGACTTGTAAATAATCACCCCAACTTTTTTTTTTTTTCCCTTTTTGGAAAAGGTATGACGGGATTTGTAATGCTGCTAAAACTTCTCCTTGGGCACCGTTGCTTATATAAAGCATCTGATAGTCGGTGTGGATTCAGAAAAAATTGTGAGCCGTGGCACCGGAGCAAATCCGAAAAAATCGAATAAGGATGTTCGAAGTATTTTTATATTTTTTAACAATGAAATTACGCCGTGGTAATGCAATTTTTGTTTTTCGAATTGTATATTTGTAACGAGAGCACCAATCTCCTCCCCATTACACGCGTCGGTCCGTCTCTGGCCATGGTGAAGAAGGAGAACGATAGATTTATTCTCTCAAAATTTTACACAAACTTCGTATGTAACATGAGTCACATGACCAGAGGCGGACGTAGGATCCGAGTGAGGGGCGATACTATGGATGAGTGTAAATTTTTAAGGAAGACAAAAAAAATACACAACATACATAATAGTATTTTTTCCGAATCAGAGAGGGAGGCGATTGCCCCTTAACACCAATGTACATCCGCCCCTGAACATGATCTCTTCACATATTTTCATTTAAAAAAATAAAAATAAAATAGTCTACTCCTTCATTTTCAAAATAACTAATATGATGCTTTTGCAAAAAGGAAAAAAGATCGTTTCAATTTATCTGATTCAATTTAATTTTTGAAAAATTATTTCCAAAAAAAATTGAAAAATTATTTATTGTGATTTTACTACATCTACTATTATTTATTAAAAAGTGTTAAAATAAAAAAATTAAATTTTACTGACATCTTAACAAATTCAAGTTAGAGTGAACAATTCTAGGTGTAAAGTATTGGGTGCGGTGTCATTTGTATAATAGTCACATTTAACGGGTAGCAAAATCTCACGAGAATTTCATGGGCATGAATATCACAGCACTACATACATCACCAAAATGCCAACAGATTATTATCAGTGGCAACGAACATTACATGCAGCTTGACACGTGTTTCGTGCGTACCACTAATAACGTCACTGCTGGGCTTATTATTACGGGAAGTTTTTATCTAGAGACTCCTATTAGTCATATATGAAGAGTGACCCAAACCATTGAAGATAATATTGCAGCTAAATAAGATCAAATAATATTGTAATTTTATATTGTATTTATATCTTGTAATTTGATTGACTTGTTGGCTAAGTTAGAAGACACTATATATACTTGTAATCACCTCACTATTGAATCAATGAAATCTCTCGATTATATACGACAATATTGTATATATCCGAGCAAGTTTTGATCTCATATCTTCACTCGCCAAAACCAGTGGCGGAAGCAGGAAAAAATTTCGAGGTGATCTCGGTATATAAACCTATGAAACTAAAAAAATCCAGGGAAAAAATAAAAAATCTTTGGTAGTGGGATTTGAACTTACAACTTTAATTATGGAGATCGAAAAGGTTTTATTCTTAAACCACTTGGATATAAGATCTTTTGTTCAAGAAAAAGACACATAACATATTAATATTAACACTACTACTAATACAATAATAAAAATTTTGGGGGAAAGGGGGGGCTTGTGACCATTTGGGGGGGCTTGAGACCACCAGGCCATAGTGGTTTTTACAGCCAAAACCAGGGACGACGACGATGAGTTTTTAACGTATAAAGTGAAATGTATAGTCATGTTTTTTTACGATTTATAGTGTTTTTTTCGAATCGTAACGGACAAAAAAAACACTATTATATACTTTTTTTATTACAAAAAAACCTTTATAATTATAACCATTCTATTTCTATCAATAAAGATTTAAAACACTACAAACAATATTCTTAAAGAAAACCAACGTTCCGAAACCAATTAATACTTTTTTAAATGTATTACTTTGATAATAACTATGTATTTTTATCTACATGGTAAAAGTTTTATATCAAATTGTCGGTTTATTATAGATGATAAGGCGAATACAAATTTATGGGGGGGCGAAAAAGATACATAACTAATCGAACTCAAATTGAAATGTATAAAAGCTTTACGGCCCTTCTTGCTCTAGGATCGAATATAGAGTAGTTTTTGTTATGGACCGAATTTAAGGGATAAGCTGCCTACGTATCCAAATATATATTTGGAATCAAGCCCAACCGTAGTTCAAGCAGTTATGCATCGAAGTGGAGTTAGTGGGCAGTTATGCACTCTACCCACGTCTCACGTCTACACATAACTGTTCTTTGCACATATCTTTGGTCTGTTCTTTACCCGATTAGGGGGCTTACCCCGACGATCGTCGACCAATAAGGGACTCGCCTCAGTGTCTCGAAGTAAGGGACTCGCTCGTCGTCGTCTTGATCGGTCTCGAAGTAGCGGGGACCGCCTCGTCGCCTTGATCAGTCCTCCAAGTAGCGGGGACTCGCACAGTCGCTTGACCAAGAGGACTGCCGCCAGTCAAGCATACAACCGGCTTAAATATATCCTTGATCTGATTTACTAGTTCATCCATGGGATATGTGCCACGTGGAGACATTCGGGTTATCCTCAATCAAAGCCCCCCAGATCATAATGGATGTGACCATATTCTGGTACGTCGATTAAGATCTGAGGCTTATAAATCTTCCACGTGCACTGTATAGGCGGCGTACCCAATGTTGCCTCGGTTATTTCAAACGCCACCGTAATTAATTGCTATAATCTCTTCTAGTGATGCGTAGTCGAAACGTCCCATCGTTTGACTAGGGGCTATTAAACTCACCAAATCCTGCGAACAATCATCGTTATTTATAGCTAAAGATATCAAATTTTGCTCAATTTGTGCATTGAAACACCAAGTAAGTTCTTGTTCTTCTTGTGCTATTTCCTTATTTTTCATGAATCGAATCAATTTGATATATCTAATCTGGCGAGAATCCCTTCTTTCTATTCTCCTCCTCATTTGATTGCTTCCATTGTCCCTGCCTTTATTGAATCGCCTCCGACTGAGTATAACATTTCTAGGTTATCTTCACCCATTAGAGCTCTGAGAAGAACTTACGAGACAAAAAAGTTAATGGCTTGCCACGTGATTGATTCCAATCTGAGTGATGGTGATATCACCAAAATCTGTGATCGGTATGGGATAAACAAAGATGTTTATGCCCCTATTCGACTGTTCTGGTCGAGTGTCGCCACCCCCTCCGGATCTTGCACTTGTTTACAAGGAAAAATTCGAGTGCGGACTCAGATTTCCTCTTCCTCCTGGTTATTTAGAAGTACTCAGGTTCTATGATTTAGGTAATGGTCAGATTGTCCCCAATAGTGTTAGAGCTATAACTGGGTTCTTGATCTGGTGTAGGTGTTTCGTTACTCCTTTCACATTGTCCTTATTTAGGACTTTTACCGAGCAAAGCGGTGAAGAATAATCGGGCTGGTACACTTACGTAGAAGAACCGATTTAACCGAGTGGCATCCCACTAATCAAGAAGATCGACCAATCTTTTTATGATTGGAAAAAACATTTCTTTTACATCAGGTCTAGAACCATCAGAAATTTAGGCAAATAGTACACATCTACTAGAGGTAGGGACGTGTTGGAAAGTAAAATAGATAAAAAGTTGCTTGAGGATATCAAGAAATCTAGCATATATCTGGGTTTAAAGAAGTATAGCTCTAATTTAATTGATGCTGCTCGCCTGGAGACAGCTGGTCCGGACCCTTATGTTGAGCTATCAGAGGAGAGATATAATATAAGTAGGTTGTTTCTTTTTGAATTCCTGCATACTCTGTTTAACACTTGCTCTAACATGATTGTTCATTGATATGTGCAGTGGCAAGCTTTAATGATATCATTCAGATAGCTGATGACGCCTCGCCTCCCAGGGGTCAGGATGCATCTGATCCCATTATCAATCCGAACGTGTCTGATCCGACTGTTAAACCTGTTGACGCTCATCCGAATGAGCCCTCAATCGAAATGGATCCTGTTGATGACGATTCTGAGAATATCCATGATTACCGGATGGTCCTGCGTACTTCTCCAATGGAGACCACTGCTGAGACTAGCCGTCCTTCAAAACGCATCAGATCTCACAATCAGGCTGATGAAGGTGCTGAGGCTTCTGAGCAAGCCAAAGGGGAAAGATATGATTGGAAAGAGTGGTCCAATCAAGACTTGTCAAAATTTGTAAGAATCTTCTCTCAGATATATTAATCTATCTTTCTTAGGTATTATATGTTGACTTTACTCCCTGTACTCCTTTTTAGGGTGCCAAACTGGGTAGGGAGGTCCTGTCCAGATTGAATAATGCGGGAAAAGTTGAAGAGAATTTGTCCAGTTCTTTATCTGAATAGAAGGCCAAATATGAAGATTTGTTGAATACTTCTACAGCTGAGAGAATGGCCTTATCTGATCAACTGTTGGCGAAGGATGACGAGCTGAAGATCAAGGCTACTGAGTTCCAGACTCATGTTGCTACTGCTAATCAAATCCGATCTGACCTGGAAAAGATGGTAGCTGATCTCGAGTTGGAGAGAGATAATCTGAAGAATACATTTCCTGAGCAGATTGCCAAAGTTCTAGCTGATTATAAAAAATCTGATGAGCTAGCCGACAATATAAAGATGTTATTTGCTCCGATTATCTGGTTCGGGTATTTCTCAGCCATTGAAGATGTGAAAGCTGCAGGTCTTGATGTCGATGCTTCCAAACTTCACCACTCGGGTTAGAATAGGAAGGATGGATCTCAGACTTATGAGGCCAGATTCAAAGAGTTTAGAGATGGAGTGAACTTGGTTTCCAAATATGATAAAAAGCCTTCAACTGCTAAAAAGCCTTCAAATATGATAAAAAGTCTCAGGCTCCCCCAGTTCAAGTTAAAAGATACTTAATTTGTTTTTTCTTTCAATTCTGACCTTAAACATTGCAACTTTGCTGTTGTTGTTTCCAAAACTTTGCTGTTATTTGGTGTGGTCTTGAAATTTTAATTTTGGTGCCTTTGCGGCACCATTTTGAATAATTTTTATGTCTTGTGTTTGTCTTTGTGCCTTATACTTTGTGCCCCCAGTATGACATGTGATTTGTTTATGAAGCACACGTCATACTTTGGTGTTTTACACATTTACCGATCAGGCTTTATACGTATTCTGACCTGAGGTCCTATGATCTAAGACTTGGCTTGAAGTCTTAGACTGATCTGATTTTCAGACCGAAATGAATATTTCTCTTGTTAAGAGTTTATTGACCTGACCTGAGGTCTGATGCTTTAAGACCTGACCTGAAGTCTTAAAGTAGTCTGATTTTTCAGACCTAACGAATTTTCCTCTTTCTTAAGAGTTTATCGACCTGACCTGAGGTCTGATGCTTTAAGACCTGACCTGAAGTCTTAAAGTGGTCTGGTTTTTCAGACTTAACGAATTTTTCTCTTTTTTAAGAGTTTATCGACCTGACTTGAGGTCTGATGCTTTAAGACTGACCTGAAGTCTTAAAGTGGTCTGATTTTTCAGAATTAACTATTTTTTTTCTCTTTTTTAAGAGTTTATCGACCTGACCTGAGGTCTGATACTTTAAGACCTGATCTGAAGTCTTAAAGTGGTCTGATTTTCAGACTTAACGAAATTTCCTCTTTTTTAAGAGTTTACCGACCTGACCTGAGGTCTGATGCTTTAAGACCTGACCTGAAGTCTTAAAGTGGTCTGATTTTTCAGACTTAGCGATTTTTTCTCTTTTTTAAGAGTTTATCGACCTGACCTGAGGTCTGATATTTTAAGACCTGACCTGAAGTCTTAAAGTGGTCTGATTTTCAGACTTAACGAATTTTCCTCTTTTTTAAGTGTTTATCGACCTGACCTGAGGTCTGATGCTTTAAGACCTGACCTGAAGTCTTAAAGTGGTCTGATTTTTCAGACTTAACGAATTTTTCTCTTTTTTAAGAGTTTATCGACCTGACTTGAGGTCTAATGCTTTAAGACCTGACCTGAAGTCTTAAAGTGGTCTGATTTTTCAGCTTAACGAATTTTTCTCTTTTTTAAGAGTTTATCGACCTGACCTGAGGTCTGATACTTTAAGACCTGACCTGAAGTCTTAAAGTGGTCTGATTTTCAGACTTAACGAATTTTCCTTTTTTTAAGAGTTTATCGACCTGACCTGAGGTCTGATGCTTTAAGACCTGACCTGAAGTCTTAAAGTGGTCTGATTTTTCAGCTTAATGAATTTTTCTCTTTTTTAAGAGTTTATCGACCTGACTCGAGGTCTGAAACTTTAAGACCTGCATGAAGTCTTAAAGTGGTCTGATTTTTCAGACCTAACGAATTTTTCTCTTTTTTAAGAGTTTATCAGCAGAATATGTTACAGCCAACGCCATTTCATTCAACATAATTCAAAAGTTCAACATAGTATTACAATACATAATAAACTGGCAGAATAATAAAATGAGAGTTACTTGCCTTAAACATAAAACTTCTTCATATTAACCGCATTCCAACTCCTGGGAATAGTCTTTCCCGTACTATCAGCCAACTGATAAGCTCCCTTTCCATGTATATCTGATAGGGTCATTCTCAGTTTGGACTCAAATTTCCCTTGGTACTTGCCTGCGACTTCATTCCTACGGAAAACCAAATCACCAACTTTAAAGTAGCACTGCTTGACTCTTGAATTATTGTACTGGGATACTTGTTGCTTATATTTAGCCATTCGGATCAAAGCAACATCTCTCTTCTCCTCCAATTCATCTTTAGCATGCCTCATTTCTTCTTCATGGACCTGATCATCGTATCGAGCCGTTCTGGGAGAGGACAGGCCGATTTCTACTGGTATAACAACTTCACACCCATATGCCAGAGAGAATGGTGTTTCCTGTATTGACATGTTCGGAGTAGTCCTGTAGGCCCAGAGAATGTTTGGAAGATGTTCTACCCAATGCTTTCCTTCATGTTCTAATCTTTTTTTGAGGCCCATCTTAATTTGCCTGTTGGTCTGTTCCACTTGGCCGTTGGCTTGTGGATGACCAACAGAAGTGAAGTGTTGAGTTATGACCAAATCAGCACACCATTCTTTAACTCCTTGGGTATTCCGTATCTGCATATTATGTTCTTCCATAGGAACTTCTGGATCTGCTTGGCTGTGATAGTAGTTAATGCTTCAACTTCTACCCATTTAGTGAAATAATCAATAGCCACCACTAGAAATTGGTAACCTCCTGGTGCTTTAGGAAATGGTCCCACTAATTCTACACCCCATTGATCAAAAGGCCATGCTGAGATGATTGGGGTTAGGAATTCAGATGGTTGATGGGATAGATTACTATGGACTTGACATGACCTGCATGCCAAGACTAACTCCTCTGCATCCTGCTGCATTCTAGGCCAATAATAGCCAAACAACCTGCACTTCCGAGCTAAAGCTCTTGACCCCATGTGGCTTCCACAGATCCCTAAATGGATTTCTCTTAACAAGTAGTTGCCTTCTTCTAGAGTGACACAACGCAGCCAAGGGGGTATAAAGGATTTTCTGTATAAGATATCATTAAATAGGGCATACCTATCATATAAACGTTGGATCTTACGAGCTTGCCCTTTATCCTCTGGTAACTGACTGTCTTTCAGATATGCTATAATGGGATCCATCCTTGTTTCCCTTTGTGTGATCGGTTGTACTTCAGATGATTCATAGTTGTGTTGATTTAATTGCTTGATCAGAACCTTTTCATCTGATAAAAAGTTCGAAGCTAACTTAGACAGAGCATCTGCTCGGGTATTCTGCGATCTGGAGACCTGCTCCACCTGAATTTCTTGAAACTGATTTATCTTCGATTGGGCCAGAAACAGATACTTTTTCATAGGTTCCTCTTTTGCTTCGTACTCCTCTAATACGATTCACTACCAGTTGAGAGTAACTATAGACCTTAAGTCGTTGAACTCCCAATTTTAGAGCTAAATTCAGGCCTGTAATCAATGCTTCATACTCTGCTTCGTTGTTGGTTGAGTGAAAGTTAAAATGAAAAGCATAAGGAAATTCTTCACCCATTGGACTGATAAGGAGGAGACCTACTCCTGATCCACTTCTACTAGATGCTCCATCAACGAACAACTTCCATTGGCCTGATTCTTTTGGAGATATCCGCTGATCAATAGAAATGGACTTCTCTTTTGCTAAAAAATCTGCCAAAGCTTGAGCTTTTATAGCAGTTCTTGGTATGTACTCTAAGTTATAGCCTGCCAACTCGACAACCCATTTGGCTAGACGACCTGAAGTATCTGGCCTGCTCAGTATCTGCTTCAAAGGTTGATCAGTTAGGACGACAACGGGATGACTTTGAAAGTAAGATCTTAATTTCCTGGATGCATGGACTAATGCTAGGACTAACTTCTCCGCATTTGAATACCTCACTTCAGGTCCGTGTAAAGCCTTGCTCGTGTAATATACCAGTTTCTGAAGTGTCCCCTGCTGCCTAACCAAGACATCACTGATAGCTTCATCACAAACTGATAAATAAAGGTACAAAACCTCTCCTTCTTGGGGAGATGTCAGAGTTGGCAATTCCAACAGATATTTCTTCAATTCATCGAAAGCTTCTTGACAATCCATTCCCTATTGAAACGGGGTAGATTTCCTTAAGATCCTAAAGAAAGGCAATGCACGCTGTGCTGATCGTGAAAGGAATCTGTTCAATGCTGCTAATCTCCAGTTAACCTTTGTACTTATCTGACATTAGTAGGTGGTGGCATCATTTTCAAAGCGTCTAACTTGTCTGGATTGGCTCCGATTCCGTCTTTAGAAATCATGTAACCCAGAAATTTCCCAGATCGTACTCCAAAGGTGCATTTCTTCGGGTTTAGCTTCATCTTTGTCTTTCGGAGTACTAGTGCAAACCTCTTTCACATCTTGCAAGTATTGATCTAAAGACCTTCTTTTGATCAACAAATCATCGATATACACTTCTATAGACTTGCCAATCTGATCACCGAATATTCGGTTGACCGCCCTCTAGTACATTGCACTTTAAACCAAAAGGCATGGTCACATAGTAGTACGTACCAAACTCGGTGATGAACACTGCTTTCTCTGCATCTTTTGGATCCATGAAAATCTAATGATATCCTTTATATGCGTCCATAAATCCAAAAATTTCAAAGTCGACAGTTGAATCGACCAGCCTATCTATCCTGGGTGATGAGTAACTGTCTTTAGGACATGCTTTGTTTAAGTCTATAAAATCGACACACATTCTCCAGGAGCCATCGGATTTCTTCACTAACACTGGATTGGCTAACCACTCTGGATAAACCACCTATTTGACAATTCCGGCTTGTTTGAGTTTTGCAACCTCCTGTTCTATAACCGAGATTCGCTCTGGTGCAAAATGCCTCTTCTTTTGCCGAACATAGGGCCTTTTCGGATCCATATTTAAGTTGTGGACCACTAAATCTGGTGATAAGCCAGGCATGTCATCGGTCTTCCATGCAAAAACATCCTTGTAATCTTGGAGTAGTGCTGTTAGTGCCGTCTTATATTGATCCGGAATCCAGGATCCCACATTGACCATTGAATCTTGTCCCTCATCGCTAATCTGAAGCACCTCGTGCAGTCTCTCACGATACCCAAGTCTTGTCTTCCTCTGGTAACAATTCTTCCAGCGTTACCTGCTGAACAAACTTCTTCTCATCGACTACTGATGTGTAGCAACTCCTGGAAATTTCCACATCGCCCTTCAGTTCAATTGATTCTGAGTTATGCGGAAACTTCATGCTGTTATGTGCTAGAGAAATGATTGCTCGCAGGTCGATAATCGCCGCATTCCTATAATAACATTATAAGCAGACGGTGCCTTAACAACAATGTAATTTACCATTAGGGTCCTGCCCTTTGGCGAGTTGCCATAGGTGGTAGGCAAGGTAACCATGCCCATGGGGTGAACAGGTGCACCTGCGAATCCAAACAAAGGGGTAGATACGGGTGTTAAATCCGATTCTCTTAATTTCATGGCCTGGAAGGCCTTGTGATACAGGATGTTAATGGCACTTCCGGTATCCACCCAGATCCTCTTTACCACATGCTTGCTAATGACTGCTTCGATAACTAACCCTTCATTGTTAATGACAAGTGGTAATGGGTCCTCTGGTCCTTACCTTACCTCTCCTGACACTTTTTGTCGTTTACCAGAAATCGGATCTTTATTCACAGGATCTGTCATCTCTTCCTTTTCCTGATAAGTCATCCTGGGACCTCCCATGATCGTATTAATAGTATTTATTGGTAAGTTATCGATTTGACCGTCACGATCTGTAGATGGATTTCTGGGCCTTCTCTGTTCATTATTCCTATTCCTCTCATTCTGATGATTTCCTCTTCTGAATTCTCTATGCCCTCTGGGCTCTTCGTTGCGAGATCTATCAACGACTTCATCAAGTCTTCCTTCCATAACTGCTGCATCGATATCCCTGATCAATTCTCTGCATGCCTCCGTATCATGACCAACATACTAGTGGAATCTGCAGAATTTGGTCTGATCTCTCTTTTCCCTGGGTCCTTTCATAGGGAATGGGGTTCTCGCTATGCCTTTGCGTTCCATGATAGCTTTAATTCGTTTTGGACACTGTTCGCGATCTATTCAACGGTATTAGGTCTCTCGTGACCCCGCACATCACCTCTTTTGCCCAATCATGCTCGTTCACTATAGGTGCCTAAACCCTATCCCAAACTGATTTACGCTTCTTGTCAGATTTCTCCTCTGCCTTGCCTTTTCTGTGATCTCCCTTCTCTAATTCACGCTTGGCACGATTAGCTTCTTCACCTTGACAATGATTAAAGGCAATTGCCAAACATTCCTCCATGGTTCTTGGATTTTTTCCGTTTAATTTAGCATGTAACCTCCCCTCTCGTAGTCCTGCTACGAACGAGGCTACCAAAAATCGGTCATCTACATCAGCCACCTGGGTTGACTCAGCATTGAACCTTTTGATGAATTGTAAAACAGATTCATCAAACTTTTGCTTAATGGTAAGCAAATGAGTACTATTTCTTTGAAACGGTCTCTCGGCAATAAACATGCTCATAAACTTCTTGGTTAAAATGGAAAAACTAGTTATAGATCTGGGTGGTAATTTGTTAAACCAGTCTCTAGCCCTTCTAGATAAAAGTGCGGGGAATGCTTTGCATTTCATTTCGTCTAGAGCATTGTATAAATGCATATGCGCTATGTATTGATGCATATGATCATAAGGGTCTTTTGTTCCATCATATGGACTAATCTTAGGTATCTTGAATCCTCTGGGACATGGATATGAATCAATATTCTCTGCAAAAGGTGAAGCCAGATTGAATTTGTCTTCCTCATCTTCAAGCATAGCATCTAATTCAGCCCTAGCTGCATCATTTGCCTGACGAGTTTTGCTCTTAATGATTCGGCAACTGGATTCCGCAACCTCCTTGTGACCATCATTTTCTTCTGATAATGGTCGTTCTTATTCTCCAAGATTTCCTACTTTTTCCTTTCCCTTCCTTACACTTTCAAATAGAATCTAGAAATCAGCGTCCCCCATTGTCTTTAAAGCATCTACCAAAAGTTGTTTTGCCAAATCCTGAGTATTTGGTTGATCCTCTGGTTGTTTTTCAAGATTGCATTCTTGATCTTGATTCAGATTGTCTGGATCGTGCGAGGAACCTGCTAGATCTTTCTCTTGTTGATTTTTTTTGGATTTCATGTCAACTACTCTGTTAATCTGCCGCTAGAAACAAAAAGTACCCTCCTTCTAGCGCCAATGATCTAACTCAAACTAAAATGTATAAAAGCTTTACGGCCCTTCTTGCTCTAGGATCGAATATAGAGAAGTTTTTGTTATGGATTGAACTTAAGGGATAAGCTGCCTACGTATCCAAATATATATTTGGAATCAAGCCCAACCGTAGTTCAATCAGTTATGCATCGAAGTGGAGTTAGTGGGCAGTTATGCACTCTACCCACGTCTCACGTCTCACGTCTACACATAACTGTTCTTTGCATATATCTTTGGTCTGTTCTTTACCCGATTAGGGGCTTACCCTGATCGTCTGACCAATTGGGACCTGCCCTGGTCGTCTTGATTAGGTCCTCGAAGTAGCGGGGACCTGCCCAGGTTGTTTGACCAAGAGGGACCTGCCCCTGGTCAGTACAACTTCTGGCTTAAATATATCCTTGATCTGATTTACTAGCTCATCCACGGGATATGTGCCACGTGGAGACATTCGGGTTATCCTCAATCAATAACATATATATAATAGTGTGTTTTCCGGATCCGATGGGGGGTAAGTGCCCCCGCTAAGGTAGGGGTGGATCCGCCCCTGGCCAAAACCATGTCCTCTTCCTCCTAAACCTTAATCTTCGACTCCTTCCGGTCTTGAGTCAAGTTTTCCGCATTAGTAATATTTATGTTTCCAATAATCACCAGCCATTGTTTGTGCTGCGTGTCAATTAGCTAAGAGTCACCGTCAGTCCTTAACTTTATAGTCATTTACTCCGATGTTTGGGGCCCTTGTGTTGAACCTTAATTTTATGGGTCTCGTTATCATGTTAGTTTTGTGGATGATTTTACCAAATTTATTTGGCTTTACCCTTTGCGCCTTAAATCTGGCATTGAAAATGTATTTCTTACCTTTCAATCTCTAGTCGAGCGCCAATTTAATTAATCTAAAAATTAAATCCCTGCAAACTGATTGGGGAGGGGAATTTCAACACCTTAATAAATATCTTACATCCGTTGGTATTGAGCACCGCCTTTACTGTCCACACACACATGAACAAATGGGCGCCGTTGAAAGGCGTCACCACCAAATAGTCGAGGTCGGTCTCTCCCTCTTAGCTCAGCCAAATTTACCCCTACCTTATTGGGAGGATGTGTTTGTCACGACGACCTATCTTATTAATCGTCTTCCTACTCGCACCCTTAATCACAAATCCACTTACGAAATGGTTCACAATCATCTACCTGATTATTCCTTCCTCCGTGTCTTTGGATGTGCGTGTTGGCCCCACATTTGCCCTTACAATCACCACAAAATGGACTTCCGCTCTAAAACGTGTGTATTTCTCGGCTACAGTCCTTCACACCATGGGTACAAATGTCTTGACCTCCAAAATGGCCTCTTTACATATCCCGCCATGTTGTGTTTGATGAAGACACGTTTCCCTACACCTCCTTGGACTTTTCCATCACCTCCGAGTCCATTACCGTCCCCTTACCATCCTCATTAATTACACTCTCTCATTCGGATCCAACATCCTCCTTGGCCCTTAAATCACCATCTCAACCCGAGCCTCTATCCCCACGGCTCCGCCCTCCCTCTCCTCTTCGGCCACTAGCTCACCATCCACCTCGTCCACCTCTAGATCTCCCGCTGTTCTTGTGCCTCCTACTCGCCCAATGGTTACTCGCTCACAAACATACTCACTCAAACCCAAATCTCTTCATCTTGACAATATTCGGTATCCCCTTTCTGAATCTTCTTCCACCGAACCTACCTCTTACACTGAAGCTGTTAAACATCGAGTCTGGCTCGATGCTATGCGAGATGAGATCAACGCCCTAGTTCAAAATGATACCTGGGAACTTGTTCTTTACTCCCCTCATATGAATTTAATTGGTAATAAATGGGTTTATCATGTCAAGTATCATGCAGATAGACGTGTTGAGCGCTACAAGGCACGCCTTGTGGCTAAAGGTTTTCATCAGACAACAAAGATTGATTATCCGGTGGTGAAGCCTATCATCATTCAACTTTTTTTTCCTTAGCAGTTTTGCAATGGTGGTCTATTAAGAAGATAGATATTCAAAATGATTTTCTTCACGGTTATTTATCTGAAAGTGTGTTTATGCAGCAACCACATGGATTTCAGCATCCTGATTATCCTGACTATGTCTGTCGACTTAAGCGTAGTCTCTATGGCCGTCGTCGGGTCCCGTGCTTGGTTTTCTCAGTTTACCTCAGTTCTCTCTTCTATGTGTTCATTGCTTCAAACTCCGACACTTCCTTATATGTGTATAGCCAGGGATCTGCTTGTGTTTATGTTTTCGAATATATGTTGACAATGTCATTATTATGGGTTCTTCTTCTACACTCCTTGATCATGTTATTCGTCACCTGGGCATCCATTTCACGGTTAAGGACCTCGGTCCCTTATCGTACTTTCTTGGACATTGAGGTTTTACACACTGATGACGGTTTATATCTCTCGCAATGCAAATATATTCTCCAGTTGCTTCAGAAGGCCGGCTTGGCGGAAGCCAAGCCGTGTACCATGCCCATGGTAGCTAAGTGTCGACTGTCTCAGTCCACTTGTTCTCCATTCACTGATCCGTCTCTATACATGACTATTGTTGGAGGCCTTCAATATCTTCAATTCACTCGCCCAGATATTGCGTTTGCGGTTCACAAGGGTTGTAAATTTATGCATGCCCCTAGGGGCGGCTACACTAGTATACAAATGGGTCACCCGACCCCCTAAAAAAATATTACAATGTAATTTCTTTTTTAGGTATGCATTTTGTATGTGTACTGACCCTTATTGAACTATATTATATAAAATTAAACTTAGTAATTGTAAAATATGACAAATTTACGATCCATATCATTAAATTCTTGGAGCGCCCCTGCATGCCCCTACCGATGAGCATTGGATGGCTGTTAAACGTATTCTCCGGTACCTTAAGCTCTCTATTTCTGACGGTCTCTTCGTCTCTCGACACGTCGCACCTCACTCTCCATGCTTACTCCGATGCCGACTGGGCTGCTGATTTGGATGATCGTCGTTCTGTGGGTGCATATTGTGTTTTCCTTGGCCCAAATCTTATCAGTTGGAGTTGCAAACAACAGAAAACTGCTGCCACAAGTAGCACGGAATCCGAATATAAGGCACTTTCTCTTACTGCTTTTGAACTTTAGAACTCCTACGAGAGCTCTGCGTCCATCTTCTCATCCTCCAGTTCTGTGGTGTTATAATATTGTGCCACATATCTTGCTGCGAACCCCGTTTTCCATGCCCGTACGAAACACAGTGAAATAGGCTTTCATCATGTTCGTGAGCTCGTGGCCTCTAAAGCACTTTAGGTCTCGTTTATCTCCTCCAAAGACCAACTTGTTGATGTTCTTACCAAGCCATTGGGGAATCCGTGCTTCACTCAACTTTTAGCCAATCTCCACGTTCAACCTCTTCCTGTTGGATTGCGGGGTCGTATTGAAAAATATTGCAGCCAAATAATATTCAAATAATATTGTATTTATATAATGTATTTATCTTGTAATTAGATAGACTTGCTGGCTAAATTAGAAGACACTATATATATTTTTAATCACTTCAATATTGAATCAATAAAATCTTCCGATTATTTACGACAATACAAAACAAAACAAAAATTAATACCGCATGTATCACACTATTTAAATATTTTATATATTGCCCTCAAAAAAAATATTTCATATATTAATATCTACTAATTGATCCGCTAAAATTTTCAAATATTGACTCTTGACCCGTAACTATATATATATTTTTTAAATAATTCATTAGACACTTGTAATACGATGTGTCGTTATTGATTCCAGATTCGTACCACACAATTCTTGCCGTCGCGCCTGATGTGCGTACATGTATCACTAGAGTGTGGAGGGTGTTCTAGGAAATGAACCCTCCAGAAGTGTTTCTTGAAAACAGTTAGGCCGTTAGCGTTAGGGGATGAAGACAATATAGTCTTGCGATAATTGCTGGTATTTTGAAAATTAAATTTAGGAGGCGAATCAATGATTAAACAGAATATCTTGGTAGGTGATATGTGATTCATGCCTTTGAAGGTTGAAGGCTACTGCAATTTATTGGCTTTAGACCATTAATGGTTAGTTAAAACGATGAAACTGTGGGAATGGTTTCCTTGATTATCGTAGTTGAATTAAATTTGGGAAACATGTTTGATCATGTCAGTGCTGAGCCTTTGAGCATAGGGCAGAGAACTGAAACAGTTCAAATCACTCGAGCGGACGCAGGATCCCGGGTGAGGGGGACGATACTATGGACGAGTGTAAATTTTTAAGGAGGTAAAAAAAAAACACAACGGAAATACATAATAGTGTTTTTTCGTATCCGAGGGGGAGAGGGGGCAATTGCCCCCTTGTAATATCCCGATTTTTCGGAAAGGGCATTTCCGTCTTTTAACGAAAAGTCGGAATATTATATTTATAATTTTTTTTTTTGGATTTAAAAGGAAAATAAAAATAAAAAGGGAATTAATGGATTTGGAAATTATAGGAGATAATGGGATTTAAGTAGGGGATTAAACTCCCATTATTCACATTAGTCAGTTTAAAAAAAAAAAGGGAACGGGTTCTTCAATAGTGAGCAGCGCAGCAAAGAAGAGAAAAGGGCTGGGAGAAGATTCGAAATTGAAGCTTAACCGTTGTTCGTTCGTGCAGACTCCTCAAAGGAGAAACATTCTACGGAACGCAAGGGTCGTTTGGATACTAATTTCGCTCAGTGAAGGTTAGTATTTTTGGAGTTATGGTTTACGTGTTTCGGACGAGTTGAATGTTAAAATTCGTTTTTGGCTTGTAATCCGTCGAATTTCGATCCTTGATATCTCCCTCGTTTCTATTCCGTTTTCAGATCGTAGCATACCGTTGGAATCCTCGTGACGAGAGCTTTGCATTGGTACTAGGATCAGCGTCTAATTCTGAGTTTTTAGGCAGATAATGTAAGGAGAAATCCTTACGTTTTCAGTTTTGAATTTGTAGCATTTGTGTTGTTTTCCTTGCTGTTTTAGTGATTCAATTGGCGTTAAATTGATGTCTATGAGGTGGTTGATGTTTTGGTATGGTTGGTAGATTAATTGCGTAGGACTTGGTTGAGAGAGTTTGGTTTTTGGTTGAAAAATGGATGAAAACGATGAAGGATCGCGTTTCAGTTTTCTGGAAATTCCCAGGTCGGACGGGCGTCTTCCAGCCTTGTTTATTGTGGCTTTCAACTATCGTTTAGGGTTGTTTAATCAACCTTAAACCTTTGTAAACGTATTACTAATTTATTATAAGACCTTTAAAACTTACTTAAGTTTAGTGTTGGTCTTTTGATCATGATGAGTGGTGTCGGTGAGGGAGTGTTATCTAAATGAACTAGGATGGCTAGTTAATCACCTATTACTACACAACTTGCTAGATAAAAGATTAAACACCATGTGGTCTTGGGTAGATCCTGATGATCTATAGCGTGATGTGTGAGCAGGCGGTCAAAGTGAGGGTTCTATCGGCTGCCAGCCTATAGGCATCGCCAGTATGTTCATACTATCGGAACCGGTTATTGTATCCTGAAGATTTCAATACGCTCCGGGGTTATTGTATCTCGAGGATTTCAATATGTCACGTTCCACCTTGATAGCATGTTGTAACAAATATAAGCTAAGTAGTTCTGATTTAGACATATTGGGAGATGTAACCTTTATGCGTAGAATCGAGTCTGTCTTGCCTTTTAGTTGAAACCTAATAATGTTCAACCTTATATATTCTAAGCTTAAACGTACTTCTCTTCTTTCTCGAGTATTATATACTTACCCCTTGTGCATTTTTGTTATATGTGCTTGGGGGTGAGAAGGCGAACATGATTTCGAGTATTACGAGGAGTATGTTCCCTTAGGAGGATCTCTGAGCTTGATATTTCATTTTATGCACTTTTATTTACATTTGAGTTGTTGTACTGTTTTATATATTTTTTTCATAGTACCTTGGGATGACGTGTGTTCATCTCTATTTCTTATTTCATAGTATTTCCGTTGGACTATTCGAGAGACTTCAGTTGTATTGTTTTGATACACTTTAAGCTTTTAGTACCTTTTCTGATTCTAGTATCTGTAAGGACATTTATTACCCGAGCATTATATTTTTCCGCGCACTTTGATTGTAGGCTTACATATATAAATGAATTAATTTTTATTTATGTATGTGCCGAACGTCGTATTTTCGGATAAGGGCTCGGTGTCCGGGAGTGGGGCGTTACAGTTGGTATCAGAGATACGTGTGTTAGGTGTGATGCCCGAAAGACAATTTTGTAATTGTTTTATTTAATAAATAAAATGATGTTATTATTCATATTTATTATTCTCATATTCACCGATGTGACAATAGTATTTACACTACAGAAAACCCTAAGTATATCGTTTATGTAATCACTTAACTCAGTGTATGGTATATACACGGGAGGATTGAGTTAGTGAAGATGTACTTAAAATACAATTAGCCCGTAGTGAAGTTAATCGAGAGTATCGGGTCTCTCCTTTAACGTGCTATTAATGCGCCTGAGAACACAATAGGTGTGATTGTCTTATCCGGACTTTCGGTTAAGAGAACCTAATGGGGCATTTATATATGATAGATATATCATATAAATTTGGACCGATTTGATTAGAGTTCACGATATAATTCCGTAATCGAGAAGTCTTATCGAATCAATGGATGATCATATTTATGGATATATCTTAATCCTGAGGTGATCACGACCAACCGCTTGAATCGATATGAGGTTTGACTTGACGGTTAAGGATTACACCGAGTGCGTGGTCCGAATTACCCCATCTTGGCATTGTCTTCGATTGAGTGAGTAGTCCGTGTTATCACAGATCACGGAATCCATTCCTTCCATTTATGGAAGTAGATAGACGATTCTCTTATTTGTTAGCCCTAAGAAAATGATCGATCCCGGGAGTTCACATTTGACTAATTAGCTACTAGTCGGTTATGTGCACTAATTGATCACTAGGGGTTAATGGTAAATAAGGATAAGATGTTCTAAAAAAGGGTTAATGGAAATTTCCCGATTTGGAATGAGCAGATCTATGGAGGATTAATCCATATGTAATGATTATATCAATGGACGCTTATTATTATTCTCGTGAGGAGATAAATATAATCTTTTAATCGGAGGAGTGCGATCCACGGGATTATGGTGGCATATTCTCGTGATTGATTTATCGAATATAATTATTACATTCGTAAGATAATTATTTATTTGATTTATCGGAGCACGATTATTAGTCCATGGTCCCCGACGTGCCTCCTAATATAGCATAGCTATTCTCGGACGTCGAATCCTAATAATATTAATTTAGTTCTTGTTGGACTTTATTAAAACGATATGTGAATTAATTGTTTAGTGGACTATTAAATTAGTTGGGCTAAATAATTAAATATGTGGAAAAGACATTTTCCATAATCTTGGCCCAATTATTGTGTAATGGCAAAATTAATATTGACTAGGTCAATATGTGATGATTTTCGCCCCCCCTCTTTTTATGGAACAAGAAATTGTTTTCTTGTGTATTAATAAGACATGTGCATAAAATATTTATTGGATAAATATTTATGGAAAGAAATAAAGATAAATATTATTCTAGATTTGTTCTAGAATATTATGGGATTATCTTTTATTTAATAGGATTATTATAATTGATTTTGTATTAATTATTAAATCCTTGGAGGCTAAGTTTTACTCTCTATATAAAGAGAGTTCTCCCAAGCCTTAGACACACAATAAAATTCGACTTCCATCTCTTAGAGAGGAAGGAAATTTCGACCAAGGGTAGTTGAGGGAAGATCTTGGAGATTTTTCCGGGTAGCATATCGGAAGGATTTGAGACGAGGATTTCCTTCCACCGGGAGTTGCTTGGATCACACGTACGGAAGATCGTGGTGCTCTTCACACCTTCGTTCGTTCTTTCTATTGCGGTTCTCCAACTTGGATTTTGAGATCCAAGAGGTATGTTCTACAACCCCCTTGTAGATATAGATCTAATTGTTTTATTACGTTTACTTTATAGATCTAGATCCATAAAATCGCTTCCGTTGCGGATGGTATTACTAACAGTGGTATCAGTCGCCAAGGGGATCTATATTTATACGTATAAAATATTAGATCTAGGAGTGGTAAAACATGTAGATTTATTTTTTGTCCCAAATTATTTTTTTTAAAAAAGGGGGCCGAAAATTATGTTTAATTTTTTATGATTATGAATGTCTTGGTTGAAGAGATGGATTGTGGTTGGTACTGTTTACTCGTTAGATCTATTGTAGCTCCTTTGTTTAGTAACAATTGAGCATAGGAATTGTATTTTTTTTTATATCAAATTTCAAAATTTATGTAAAAGTAGGATCTTTTATTGTAATTTTGATGTTCCGGGCTCGAGAAGATGAAGATCATGGTGTTGAAGATCATGATGTTGGAGATCATCTAAAAGGTATAACGGGAGGAGGCCGATTTGTTTAATATTTTTTTATTCATCGGCGGAAAATTTTATTTGCGGCGGCAACACAATGTTTTTTTTTTAGTTGACTTTTACTTGTTCTTAGGTCATAAGACCAATTGAATAAAAAAAAAAATATATATAAAAAAAAATAAAATTTATTGGAACAGCCGTGGGCTGTTATGAAAAAAAAAAAAGTTTTTTTATAAAACATTAATATAGATATATTTTTAATATATTGGTATATTCTGGCCTCTCTCTCTCATAAATCGTTCAAGTTAGTATCGAGATCGAAGCTTTGTAGATCCGGATGATTCATGGTTCAAGACTCAAGACAACAATATTGTAATTTATTTTTCCTAGGATAGATTAGATACGAAGTACCAACAATCCATCTCGGTGTTTAAATTTTCCGCAATTTATTTTTTTATGTGTTTGATCATAAAATAGATATAAAATCGAATTGCCATGACATGCATCATATCATAAATCCACTCCATGCATACATGTAGAATTTTAATTTTGGTAATTAAAATAGGCATGTATACAAACTCGTGTAATTAGTTGAAATTTAATTAATACGTGGTAATTAATTTAATTTAGTAACTAATTAAAGATCCGAGGACGGGTTATGAAATCGTTAGCCTTTCGGTGTGTGTTCTCGGTGAACCGCCTTAAAGCTGAAACGAGATCACGTTTTCAATTCGTAGTGTCTACGAGATTGAATGATGGTAAAAGAACAATAAATCTTGGATAAAAGCGGTTCACTTTATAGGTTGGGTGGTCAATCGAGCTTGGCTCGACCGACTTAACCCTCCTAGTGTGATGTATGCACGGGGTCCGCAAGACTAAGCTACACGGAGAACGGAGGGTGATTCCTTCCTATCTCAATGCGGCTCTCTTGACCCGACTTCGTCCGGATCGTCACATATGTTCCAACGAATAGGGACGGGTAGGCTTGCCTACGCCACCGACACCATTCGAATCCTTGATTTTATGTGCTTTTATGTTAACATCAAAAAGCGTGGTTAGTTAACCCACCACCACTTCCAAAATATTGAGTGGGAGCGGGGAGGCGATAGCCAACCCCACGGCCTCTACTATAGATGCAAGTAAGTGAGAGAAGGGTGACGCCTCGGGCGCTTTGATTTCGTCCCCTACGGATGGTGTTCACCCCTATCAACATTCATGGCTTGGTCTCAGAAAGGATAGGATTTACAGGTACTCGTCGGGTCACCGACCTATCCTACGACGGCACACTCGGGCGTACCTAAGAGATCTCGATATAGTAGGTCACACTCATCAAGGGTATTTTTGATAAATACCTAGGCTAAAAAAGGAAGGTAGTCAATAAATAAAGGGATGTTCGATTCTCGTGGGATGTCCGATTCTCACAAGTTATTCATTGATTTAACCGTTGATCTCTTTGACCTACCCTACGGCGTGACCTTTGAGATGCAAGGTTAAAACCTTGGAATGGTAGAGTAGACTTATTTTTAGTTTACAATTCCTAAAATTTAATATAGTAGTGTTAAACTTGAATTAATTTATGTCATTTTATTTACTGACATTATATCCCTTACTAAATTGCTTAAATTTTATAATTGACTAGTATTGACTTCGTTAAAAAGTGGAAAGTAACTAGGGACGTTGAACTAGTTAATCGATAATGCAATTATTTTTCGGAAGAGATATTTTCTCTTACGCCTTTTAAAAACAGAGTGACATATAGGTATGTCACTTAGTGTCATCGTCGTGTCAAACGGAAGACAAACTTAGTTTGATCAAAGGTGATTTCGGACTTTGAAATTCTTCTAGTGAATTTTCGGTGTGTAGTGACTACACACGTAATCGTTCTAATTGAAAAATCGGAAAATCATGAATCTATTTGCTAGTTAGGCGATATTTGGAATCGATGAACTAGTGGGAGTTTTATGATTTGTATTTTTCTCGAAACATTAGAAGCGTGTAAGTGTTTACACGAGAGATTTTCAAATTGAAAAATTGGAAAATCATAAAATGAAGCATTTCTTTGGTTAGACGGTATTTGGAACCGATAAACTAGTGGGAGCTTTAATGTTATGATTTGTTGTTTTTCTAGTATATTAGAAAATCCGACAAGTCCGGACAAGTAACACTCGAAATAGACATCCCACGGTTCAAGAGTAGACTAGTCTACTCACACGAACTGCTAGTTCAAAACTGTTTCCATTTACGGAAAGTCAAGAATGGGAGAGTATGTCTAAGAGTGTTAGTCATCTAAAACTGAGTTGATTTTAAGGCTAAACCGAAAATTAATAAACTGAAAACCATAGGATAAGGATAGTGATTTCGGATCACCAACCTATGAATCCTTGGTGATTTTCTCGTAGACTATGTTCTTTGGAAGAGCAAGATAGTTATGCATTAACGATTAATAGACTAGACAACGGGCAGTAATTTTAGCTATAAATAGTGGGAGTGATATGAGGAAATGAATCTCGGATTCAATCCTTGGATATCGCGGAAAATTTATTTTCGGTTTAAGATTCGTTGGAACGAATGGATTTACCTTCTATTCGATAATTTGTTTGTCGTATAGGAAGTGAATATACCATTTGTAGTACGAATCCAAGACTCGGACTTTTGTTTGATAAAGTCAAAACCACTTACAACTGCTGAAATATGTATATAAAACACATCTTAAGAACTATTAAAAGCAATTGGTTTCTATATTTAGATAAACACTTCTTCATATTCCACAGTTAGTGCATAGTCCCTAAAAGACAAGACCAAGGCGGTTCAGGTGATTTCTTTTCTCCAGCTGGTTAGATTGTCTTAAAGGTTCAATGACTAATTTTCCTTTCAATCGGGAAAGGATAATGGTTATAAAAAGTAACATAGCTTGTTCATGACGACCTTCGGGTTTGATGAAAGATACAAGCTAGCAGGGGCTTATGAGTAGTGACTTCTAGTCTGACAACTACTCAAACACTCCGGTAAGTTTATCCAAAATATTCAAAGGTGTCTCTGATTTTGTCGGACATGGAGTATTTTATACTCAGAAATGGGCCATCACATAGTCCTAGGGACTGATGCTCGGTCTGCCTCATAGTGAAATGCTTTCACTAAGGAAGAAACCACTGAATTGCCTTTACATAGTTGTAGATGTGCCACAATACACTGCTTAACTCAATAAAGATATTGGAAGTGAAATAACGGTTTACATTGAAGTGTAGAACCGAGAAGTCTACCTAGAATGTGCTTTGGAATTAACGGATAATGAGTGGATTCGGTTCACCCAAATTCCGTCAATATAAGCATTTAGCACATGATGCTTGATGGTTTGACTGAGAATTTCGCGTACACGTTCGGTCGATGACCAATCGTTATATATCTTGTAGCATTGAGAAAAAGGTTCGCTATCGTTTCTTGACATCGGGAAGGGCGGTTATCTTGTTGCATCCTTTACGATAGAATCCATGAACAATAAAACCTTGAATCTTGAAAGCACGTTTACTCAAGGTAGTTACTAAGCGATTAAAATCGGACCACATCCAACATCGGTTGTTGGTGATAACACTAAATACTACTAAACTAGATCAGAATTTCGATCCATCCAGTAAGTATTGGGAGTATGGTTTATCCATTACCCATTACAGTTTCTGCGGACTTTGTAGTCTGAGGATCGATTGATGACCTATGGATCTTTTGTGAGCAGTATAGGATTCTGATAATAGAGGTTGGTTTAATAGCCATAACCCTGTGAATGGAGTTCGATTACTCGGGTTCTGTTCATACTCTTGTAGAACCACCGAGCGTCTCAGGCCCAGTGGGGAGTAATTGGATCTACATGGAAGAGAGTAGAATGAATACGAAAGTTTATCTTTCGTGAGCAAAGCTTGAGTGGTCTAGGGGTAATTCCCTAAGAAGTAGAGAGTTAATCAGACGTTGGACTCTCTTACCACTTAGTATTGCATGATTTCGTTCAAAAGCGAGAAAATAGGGTGATTTCCTGAGATTTTCTTGCCAAACAAAGCGGAATCTGGATTCATTCGAACGAATGGTATTGCCTTATGAACTTATGACGGGATGATTTATCAAGGCTTATGTCCTTTGTGGATAAAAGCAAACCTCTTGGTCATTGGAAGTCATATATTTCTATAATATATGGATTTGACGAGAATATTGATATGTCTTTTGAAGTCCGGATATCAATTTTTAGTACTGAGAGTGAATATATACATATATATTAGTGTTTGTGAAGGATAACCTTTGCACCGATTGGAATCAACATGGGTGTGTTATCCAAGTCGAATCGACAATGCCACAATTCTACATGTAATGAGATTTGGACAACATTCTCTGAGTTTGACTCGGTCGAATTCATTAGAATCGCCCTTGGTTTCCCATCCATCTTATTGGTTAAGATGATGCATCTGTGTATGCAACATTCAACGAGGAAGTTCTACCCTATGACTCGGGAATGACTCTCAAATCTTCGGATAAAGAGAAATGGGATGGATTCTCTTTGTGACAAGAGATGGTCGGAGTTGTTGAACGTCAATTTTGATCGAATCTTACATTCGGCAGTTAACAAAGCAAGTTTAGCATGTCCTTTAGTATCTTGAGAGAACGAGGAATAATATGCGGGCATATTCAATTGTGAACTTGGATATGTGAGAATACACTGGTTCTGACTTTGTGTCAGATTAAGGATGATCGTTAAGTCAATCTCGGTCTCAGTGTTTACTCTTGTGTTGAAGCTATTGCCTGGAAGAATCCAAAGAACGCCAACTCGACTTTAACTAGTTGGGTGATTAGCGGCTTTTGTAGTAGCTAGAGGCGATATAGCTTAAGGATTTCCTTTTCATATATCGGGAGTGATTCTAGATTTGGAAAGCCGATACCACATCATTGTGCAAGCGATGAAGGGTAGCTTATAAGGATTTCCGAAATCACTTGAGTTCAAGAGCATATTGGGAAAGTACCACATGATTACATGGACCGGCGACGTTTCGATTCTACGGATCGCCTCGAGCCGACAACCTGACTGATCATTAAGACCCATGACATTCAGATATAGGTGCTCCCCGAGTCACTGACCTATCCTACGACGGCATACTCGGAGTGTACTTTGGAATCTGAAATGGTTATGATATGCTTAGTGGGTACTAGCATACGGGATGAGTCTCCATTGCTTTAGAGCAAGTGGGAGATGTTGTTTGTTGTATTTTAAATAATAGGGTGTGCTCTAAAACAATTAATCACATGCTTTCGTGCAAGTGGGAGATTGTTAGGTGTGATGCCGAAAGACAATTTTGTAATTGTTTTATTTAATAAATAAAATGATGTTATTATTCATATTTATTATTCTCATATTCACCGATGTGACAATAGTATTTACACTACGAGAAAACCCTAAGTATATCGTTTATGTAATCACTTCTTTCGGTGTATGGTATATACACGGGAGGATTGAGTTAGTGAAGATGTACTTAAAATACAATTAGCCCGTAGTGAAGTTAATCGAGAGTATCGGGTCTCTCCTTTAACGTGCTATTAATGCGCCCTGAACACAATAGGTGTGATTGTCTTATCGGACTTTCGGTTAAGAGAACCTAATGGGGCATTTATATATGATAGATATATCATATGAAATTTGGACCAATTTGATTAGAGTTCACGATATAATTCCGTAATCGAGAAGTCTTATCGAATCAATGGATGATCATATTTATGGATATATCTTAATCTGAGGTGATCACGGTCAAGCGCTTGAATCGGTATGAGGTTTGACTTGACGGTTAAGGATTACACCGAGTCCGTGGTCCGAATTACCCCATCTTGGCATTGTCTCTTGGATTGAGTGAGTAGTACGTGTTATCACGGATACGGAATCCATTCCTTCCATTTATGGAAGTAGATAGACGATTCCCTTATTTGTTAGCCACTAAGAAAATGATCGATCCCGGAGTTCACATTTGACTAATTAGCTACTAGTCGATTATGTGCACTAATTGATCACTAGGGGTTAATGGTAAATAAGGATAAGATGTTCTAAAAAGGGTTAATGGAAATTTCCGATTTGGAATGAGCGATCTATGGAGGATTAATCCATATGTAATGATTATATCAATGGACGCTTATTATTATTCTCGTGAGGAGATAAATATAATCTTTTAATCGGAGGAGTGCGATCCACGGGATTATGGTGGCATATTCACGTGATTGATTTATCGAATATAATTATTATGTTCGTAAGATAATTATTTATTTGATTTATCGGAGCCGCTGATTATTAGTCCATGGTCCCCGACGTGCCTCCTAATATAGCATAGCTATTCTCGGACGTCGAATCCTAATAATATTAATTTAGTTCTTGTTGGACTTTATTAAAACGATATGTGAATTAATTGTTTAGTGGACTATTAAATTAGTTGGGCTAAATAATTAAATATGTGGAAAAGACATTTTCCATAATCTTGGCCCAATTATTGTGTAATGGCAAAATTAATATTGACTAGGTCAATATGTGATGATTTTCGCCCCCTCTTTTTATGGAACAAGAAATTGTTTTCTTGTGTATTAATAAGACATGTGCATAAAATATTTATTGGATAAATATTTATGGAAAGAAATAAAGATAAATATTATTCTAGATTTGTTCTAGAATATTATAGGATTATCTTTTATTTAATAGGATTATTATAATTGATTTTGTATTAATTATTAAATCCTTGGAGGCTAAGTTTTACTCTCCTATATAAAGAGAGTTCTCCCAAGCCTTAGACACACAATAAAATTTCGACTTCCATCTCTTAGAGAGGAAGGAAATTTCGCCAAGGGTAGTTGAGGAAGATCTTGGAGATTTTTCCGGGTAGCATATCGGAAGGATTTGAGGCGAGGATTTCCTTCCACGGGAGTTGCTTGGATCACACGTCACGGAAGATCGTGGTGCTCTTCACACCTTCGTTCGTTCTTTCTATTGCGGTTCTCCAACTTGGATTTTGAGATCCAAGAGGTATGTTCTACAACCCCCTTGTAGATATAGATCTAATTGTTTTATTACGTTTACTTTATAGATCTAGATCCATAAAATCGCTTCCGTTGCGGATGGTATTACTAACAGTGGTATCAGTCGCCAAGGGGATCTATATTTATACGTATAAAATATTAGATCTAGGAGTGGTAAAACATGTAGATTTATTTTTGTCCCCAAATTATTTTTTTAAAAGGGGGCGAAAATTATGTTTAATTTTTATGATTATGAATGTCTTGGTTGAAGAGATGGATTGTGGTTGGTACTGTTTACTCGTTAGATCTATTGTAGCTCCTTTGTTTAGTAACAATTGAGCATAGGAATTGTATTTTTTTTTATATCAAATTTCAAAATTTATGTAAAAGTAGGATCTTTTATTGTAATTTTGATGTTCCGGGCTCGAGAAGATGAAGATCATGGTGTTGAAGATCATGATGTTTGGAGATCATCTAAAAGGTATAACGGGAGGAGGCCGATTTGTTTAATATTTTTTTATTCATCGGCGGAAAATTTTATTTGCGGCGGCAACACAATGTTTTTTTTTTAGTTGACTTTTACTTGTTCTTAGGTCATAAGACCAATTGAATAAAAAAAAAAAAAATATATATATAAAAAAAAATAAAATTTATTGGAACAGCCGTGGGCTGTTATGAAAAAAAAAAAAAAAAGTTTTTTTTATAAAACATTAATATAGATATATTTTTAATATATTGGTATATTACGCCTCTCTCTCCGTCGTTCAAAGTTAGGTATCGAGATCGAAGCTTTGTAGATCCGGATGATTCATGGTTCAAGACTAAAGAAGACAACAATATTGTAATTTATTTTTCCTAGGATAGATTAGATGCAGAAGTACCAAACAATCCATCTCGGTGTTTAAATTTTCCGCAATTTATTTTTATGTGTTTGATCATAAAATAGATATAAAATCGGAATTGCCATGACATGCATCATATCATAAATCCACTCCATGCATACATGTAGAATTTTAATTTTGGTAATTAAAATAGGCATGTATACAAACTCGTGTAATTAGTTGAAATTTAATTAATACGTGGTAATTAATTTAATTTAGTAACTAATTAAAGATCCGAGGACGGGTTATGAAATCGTTAGCCTTTCGGTGTGTGTTCTCGGTGAACCGCCTTAAAGCTGAAACGAGATCACGTTTTCAATTCGTAGTGTCTACGAGATTGAATGATGGTAAAAGAACAATAAATCTTGGATAAAAGCAGTTCGCTTTATAGGTTGGGTGGTCAGCGAGCTTGGCTCGACCGACTTAACCCTCTAGTGTGATGTATGCACGGGGTCCGGCAAGACTAAGCTACACCGGAGAACGGAGGGGTGATTCCTTCCTATCTCAATGCGGCTCTCTTGACCCGACTTCGTCCGACTGTCACATATGTTCCAACGAATAGGACGGGTAGGCTTGCCTACGTCACCGACACCATTCGGAATCCTTGATTTTATGTGCTTTTATGTTAACATCAAAAGCGTGGTTAGTTAACCCACCACCACTTCCAAAATATTGAGTGGGAGCGGGGGCGATAGCCAACCCCACGGCCTCTACTATAGATGCAAGTAAGTGAGAGAAGGGTGGCGCCTCGCGGCGCTTTGATTTCGTCCCCTACGGATGGTGTTCACCCCTATCAACATTCATGGCTTGGTCTCCGAAAGGATAGGATTTACAGGTACTCGTCGGGTCACCGACCTATCTACTGACGGCACACTCGGGCGTACCTAAGAGATCCGATATAGTAGGTCACACTCATCAAAGGTATTTTTGATAAATACCTAGGCTAAAAAAGGAAGGTAGTCAATAAATAAAGGGATGTTCGATTCTCGTGGGATGTCTGATTCTCACAAGTTATTCATTGATTTAACCGTTGATCTCTTTGACCTACCCTACGGCGGCACTGAGATGCAAGGTTAAAACCTTGGAATGGTAGAGTAGACTTATTTTTAGTTTACAATTCCTAAAATTTAATATAGTAGTGTTAAACTTGAATTAATTTTATGTCATTTTATTTACAGCATTATATCCCTTACTAAATTGCTTAAATTTTATAATTGACTAGTATTGACTTCGTTAAAAGTGGAAAGTAACTAGGGCGTTGAACTAGTTAATCGATAATGCAATTATTTTTGGAAGAGATATTTTCTCTTACGCCTTTTAAAAACAGTGACATATAGGTATGTCACTAGTGTCATTCGTGTCAAACGGAAGACAAACTTAGTTTGATCAAAGGTGATTTCGGACTTTGAAATTCTTCTAGTGAATTTTCGGTGTGTAGTGACTACACACGTAATCGTTCTAATTGAAAAATCGGAAAATCATGGTATTTGCTAGTTAGGCGATATTTGGAATCGATGAACTAGTGGGAGTTTTATGATTTGTATTTTCTCGAAACATTAGAAGCTGTGTAAGTGTTTACACGAGAGATTTTCAAATTGAAAAATTGGAAAATCATAAAATGAAGCATTCTTTGGTTAGGCGGTATTTGGAACCGATAAACTAGTGGGAGCTTTAATGTTATGATTTGTTGTTTTTCTAGTATATTAGAAAATCCGACAAGTCGGACAAGTAACACTCGAAATAGACATCCCCACGGTTCAAGAGTAGACTAGTCTACTCACACGAATCGCTAGTTCAAAAGCTGTTTCCATTTACGGAAAGTCAAGAATGGGAGAGTATGTCTAAGAGTGTTAGTCATCTAAAAGCGAGTTGATTTTAAGGCTAAACCGAAAATTAATAAGCCCGAAAACCATAGGATAAGGATAGTGATTTGGATCACCAACCTATGAATCCTTGGTGATTTTCTCGTAGACTATGTTCTTTGGAAGAGCAAGATAGTTATGCATTAACGATTAATAGACTAGACAACGGGCGTAATTTTAGCTATAAATAGTGGGAGTGATATGAGGAAATGAATCTCGGATTCAATCCTTGGATATCGCGGAAAATTTATTTTCGGTTTAAGATTCGTTGGAGCGAATGGATTTACCTTCTATTCGATAATTTGTTTGTCGTATAGGAAGTGAATATACCATTTGTAGTACTGAATCCAAGACTCGGACTTTTGTTTGATAAAGTCAAAACCACTTACAAGCTGCTTTGAAATATGTATATAAAACACATCTTAAGAACTATTAAAAGCAATTGGTTTCTATATTTAGATAAACACTTCTTCATATTCCACAGTTAGTGCATAGTCCCTAAAAGACAAGACACAAGGCGGTTCGAGGTGATTCCTTTTCTCCGGCTGGTTAGATTGTCTTAAAGGTTCAATGACTAATTTTCCTTTCAATCGGGAAAGGATAATGGTTATAAAGAAGTAACATAGCTTGTTCATGACGACCTTCGGGGTTTGATGAAAGATACAAGCTAGCGAGGGGCTTATGAGTAGTGACTTCTAGTCGACAACTACTCAAACACTCCGGTAAGTTTATCCAAAATATTCAAAGGTGTCTCTCGATTTTGTCGGACATGGAGTATTTTATACTCGAGAAATGGGCCATCACATAGTCCTGGGGATCGATGCTCGGTTCGCCTCATAGTGAAATGCTTTCACTAAGGAAGAAACCACCTGAATTGCCTTTACATAGTTGTAGATGTGCCACAATACCTTTGCTTAACTCAATAAAGATATTGGAAGTGAAATAACGGTTTACATTGAAGTGTAGAACCGAGAAGTCTACCTAGAATGTGCTTTGGAATTAACGGATAATGAGTGGATTCGGTTCACCCAAATTCCGTCAATATAAGCATTTAGCACATGATGCTTGATGGTTTGACTGAATTTGGCATTACGTTCGGTCGATGACCAATCGTTATATATCTTGTAGCATTGAGAAAAAGGTTCGCTATCGGTTTCTTGACATCGGGGAAGGGACGGTTATCTTTGTTGCATCCTTTACGATAGAATCCATGAACAAGATAAAACCTTGAATCTTGAAATACGTTTACTCAAGGTAGTTACTAAGCGATTAAAATCGGACCACATCCAACATCGGTTGTTGGTGATAACACTAAATACTACTAAACTAGATCGTAAATTCGATCCATCCGGTAAGTATTGGGAGTATGGTTTATCCATTACCCATTCTGATTCTGCGGACTTTGTAGTCGAGGATCGATTGATGACCTATGGATCTTTTGTGAGCGATATAGGATTACGATAATAGAGGTTGGTTTAATAGCCATAACCCTGTGAATGGAGTTCAAGATACTCGGATTCTGTTCATACTCTTGTAGAACCACCTGGCGTCTCGGGCCCAAGTGGGAGTAATTGGATCTACATGGAAGAGAGTAGAATGAATATAAAGTTTATCTTTCGAGCAAAGCTTGAGTGGTCTAGGGGTAATTCCCTAAGAAGTAGAGAGTTAATCAGACGTTGGACTCTCTTACCACTTAGTATTGCATGATTTCGTTCAAAAGCAGAAAATAGGGGTGATTTCCCTGAGATTTTCTTGCCAAACAAACGGAATCTGGATTCATTCGAACGAAGGTATTGCCTTATGAACTTATGTGGGATGATTTATCAAGGCTTATGTCCTTTGTGGATAAAAGCAAACCTCTTGGTCATTGGAAGTCATATATTTCTATAATATATGGATTTGACCAGAATATTGATAAGTCTTTTGAAGTCTGGATATCAATTTTTAGTACAGTAGTGAATATATACATATATATTAGTGTTTGTGAAGGATAACACTGCACCAGTTGGAATCAACATGGGTGTGTTATCTGAAGTCAGAATCTGACAATGCCACAATTCTCTGTAACAGAGATTTGGACAACATTCTACAGAGTTTGACTCGGTCGAATTCATTAGAATCAGTCACTGGTTTCCCATCCATCTTATTGGTTAAGATGATGCATCTGTGTATGCAACATTCAACGAGGAAGTTCTACCCTATGCCTCAGGAATGACTCTCTAAATCTTCGGATAAAGAGAAATGGGATGGATTCTCTTTGTGACAAGAGATGGTCAGGTTGTTGAACGTCAATTTTGATCGAATCTTACATTCGGCAGTTAACAAAGCAAGTTTAGCATGTCCTTTAGTATCTTGAGAGAACGAGGAATAATATGCGGGCATATTCAATTGTGAACTTGGATATGTGAGAATACAGTTCGACTTTGTGTCGATTAAGGATGATCGTTAAGTCGATCTCGGTCTCAGTGTTTACTCTTGTGTTGAAGCTATTGCCTGGAAGAATCCAGCAACGCCAACTCGACTTTAACTAGTTGGGTGATTAGCGGCTTTTGTAGTAGCTAGAGAGGCGATATAGCTTAAGGATTTCCTTTTCATATCGGGAGTGATTCTAGATTTGGAAAGCCGATACCACATCATTGTGCAAGCGATGAAGGGTAGCTTATAAGGATTTCGAAATCACTTGAGTTCAAGAGCATATTGGGAAAGTACCACATGATTACATGGACGGCGACGTTTGATTCTACGGATCGCCTCGAGCCGACAACCTGACTGATCATTAAGACCCATGACATTCAGATATAGGTGCTCCCCGAGTCACTGACCTATCCTACGACGGCATACTCGGAGTGTACTTTGGAATCTGAAATGGTTATGATATGCTTAGTGGGTACTAGCATACGGGATGAGTCTCCATTGCTTTAGAGCAAGTGGGAGATGTTGTTTGTTGTATTTTAAATAATAGGGTGTGCTCTAAAACAATTAATCACATGCTTTCGTGCAAGTGGGAGATTGTTAGGTGTGATGCCCGAAAGACAATTTTTGTAATTGTTTTATTTAATAAATAAAATGATGTTATTATTCATATTTATTATTCTCATATTCACCGATGTGACAATAGTATTTACACTACTAAGAAAACCCTAAGTATATCGTTTATGTAATCACTTAACTCGAGTGTATGGTATATACACGGGAGGATTGAGTTAGTGAAGATGTACTTAAAATACAATTAGCCCGTAGTGAAGTTAATCGAGAGTATCGGGTCTCTCCTTTAACGTGCTATTAATGCGCTGAGAACACAATAGGTGTGATTGTCTTATCGGACTTTCGGTTAAGAGAACCTAATGGGGCATTTATATATGATAGATATATCATATAGAAATTTGGACCGATTTGATTAGAGTTCACGATATAATTCCGTAATCGAGAAGTCTTATCGAATCAATGGATGATCATATTTATGGATATATCTTAATCTCGAGGTGATCACGATCAACCGCTTGAATCGGTATGAGGTTTGACTTGACGGTTAAGGATTACACCGAGTGCGTGGTGCGAATTACCCCATCTTGGCATTGTCTTTGGATTGAGTGAGTAGTACGTGTTATCACAGATACGGAATCCATTCCTTCCATTTATGGAAGTAGATAAACGATTCCACTTATTTGTTAGCCCTAAGAAAATGATCGATCCGGGAGTTCACATTTGACTAATTAGCTACTAGTCGATTATGTGCACTAATTGATCACTAGGGGTTAATGGTAAATAAGGATAAGATGTTCTAAAAAAGGTTAATGGAAATTTCCGATTTGGAATGAGCGATCTATGGAGGATTAATCCATATGTAATGATTATATCAATGGACGCTTATTATTATTCTCGTGAGGAGATAAATATAATCTTTTAATCGGAGGAGTGCGATCACGGGATTATGGTGGCATATTCTCGTGATTGATTTATCGAATATAATTATTACATTTCGTAAGATAATTATTTATTTGATTTATCGGAGCCGCCGATTATTAGTCCATGGTCCCCGACGTGCCTCCTAATATAGCATAGCTATTCTCGGACGTCGAATCCTAATAATATTAATTTAGTTCTTGTTGGACTTTATTAAAACGATATGTGAATTAATTGTTTAGTGGACTATTAAATTAGTTGGGCTAAATAATTAAATATGTGGAAAAGACATTTTCCATAATCTTGGCCCAATTATTGTGTAATGGCAAAATTAATATTGACTAGGTCAATATGTGATGATTTTCGCCCCCCCTCTTTTTTATGGAACAAGAAATTGTTTTCTTGTGTATTAATAAGACATAATGCATAAAATATTTATTGGATAAATATTTATGGAAAGAAATAAAGATAAATATTATTCTAGATTTGTTCTAGAATATTATGGGATTATCTTTTATTTAATAGGATTATTATAATTGATTTTGTATTAATTATTAAATCCTTGGAGGCTAAGTTTTACTCTCTATATAAAGAGAGTTCTCCCAAGCCTTAGACACACAATAAAATTTTCGACTTCCATCTCTAGAGAGGAAGGAAATTTCTCGCCAAGGGTAGTTGAGGAAGATCTTGGAGATTTTTCGGGTAGCATATCGGAAGGATTTGAGGCGAGGATTTCCTTCCACCGGAGTTGCTTGGATCACACGTGACGGAAGATCGTGGTGCTCTTCACACCTTCGTTCGTTCTTTCTATTGCGGTTCTCCAACTTGGATTTTGAGATCCAAGAGGTATGTTCTACAACCCCTTGTAGATATAGATCTAATTGTTTTATTACGTTTACTTTATAGATCTAGATCCATAAAATCGCTTCCGTTGCGGATGGTATTACTAACTAAAGATGGTATCGATCGCCAAGGGATCTATATTTATACGTATAAAATATTAGATCTAGGAGTGGTAAAACATGTAGATTTATTTTTGTCCCAAATTATTTTTTTAAAAGGGTAAATAAAATTATGTTTAATTTTTATGATTATGAATGTCTTGGTTGAAGAGATGGATTGTGGTTGATCTTTTCTTTCGTTAGATCTATTGTAGCTCCTTTGTTTAGTAACAATTGAAGCATAGGAATTGTATTTTTTTTTATATCAAATTTCAAAATTTATGTAAAAGTAGGATCTTTTATTGTAATTTTGATGTTCGAACTCGAGAAGATGAAGATCATGGTGTTGAAGATCATGATGTTGGAGATCATCTAAAAGGTATAACGGGAGGAGGCCGATTTGTTTAATATTTTTTTATTCATCGGCGGAAAATTTTATTTGCGGCGGCAACACAATGTTTTTTTTTTAGTTGACTTTTACTTGTTCTTAGGTCATAAGACCAATTGAATAAAAAAAAAAAAAAAATATATATAAAAAAAAATAAAATTTATTGGAACAGCCGTGGGCTGTTATGAAAAAAAAAAAAAAAAGTTTTTTTTATAAAACATTAATATAGATATATTTTTAATATATTGGTATATTACGGCTCTCTCTCTCTAAATGCGTTCAAGTTAGGTTCGAGATCGAAGCTTTGTAGATCCGGATGATTCATGGTTCGAAGACTCGAAGACAACAATATTGTAATTTATTTTTCCTAGGATAGATTAGATACGGGGGTACCAACAATCCATCTCGGTGTTTAAATTTTCCGCAATTTATTTTTTATGTGTTTGATCATAAAATAGATATAAAATCGGAATTGCCATGACATGCATCATATCATAAATCCACTCCATGCATACATGTAGAATTTTAATTTTGGTAATTAAAATAGGCATGTATACAAACTCGTGTAATTAGTTGAAATTTAATTAATACGTGGTAATTAATTTAATTTAGTAACTAATTAAAGATCCGAGGACGGGTTATGAAATCGTTAGCCTTTCGGTGTGTGTTCTCGGTGAACCGCCTTAAAGCTGAAACGAGATCACGTTTTCAATTCGTAGTGTCTCACGAGATTGAATGATGGTAAAAGAACAATAAATCTTGGATAAAAGCGGTTCGCTTTATAGGTTGGGTGGTCAAGCGAGCTTGGCTCGACCGACTTAACCCTCCTAGTGTGATGTATGCACGGGGTCCGGCAAGACTAAGCTACACCGGAGAACGGAGGGGTGATTCCTTCCTATCTCAACGCGGCTCTCTTGACCCGACTTCGTCCGACTGTCACATATGTTCCAACGAATAGGACGGGTAGGCTTGCCTACGTCACCGACACCATTCGGAATCCTTGATTTTATGTGCTTTTATGTTAACATCAAAAAGGCGTGGTTAGTTAACCCACCACCACTTCCAAAATATTGAGTGGGAGCGGGGGAGGCGATAGCCAACCCCACGGCCTCTACTATAGATGCAAGTAAGTGAGAGAAGGGTGACGCCTCGCGGCGCTTTGATTTCGTCCCCCTACGGATGGTGTTCACCCCTATCAACATTCATGGCTTGGTCTCCGAAAGGATAGGATTTGGTACTCGTCGGGTCACCGACCTATCCTACGACGGCACACTCGGGGCGTACCTAAGAGATCTGATATAGTAGGTCACACTCATCAAGGGTATTTTTTGATAAATACCTAGGCTAAAAAAGGAAGGTAGTCAATAAATAAAGGGATGTTCGATTCTCGTGGGATGTCTGATTCTCACAAGTTATTCATTGATTTAACCGTTGATCTCTTTGACCTACCCTACACGGCGTAAGATCGAGATGCAAGGTTAAAACCTTGGAATGGTAGAGTAGACTTATTTTTAGTTTACAATTCCTAAAATTTAATATAGTAGTGTTAAACTTGAATTAATTTATGTCATTTTATTTACAGCATTATATCCCTTACTAAATTGCTTAAATTTTATAATTGACTAGTATTGACTTCGTTAAAAAGTGGAAAGTAACTAGGACGTTGAACTAGTTAATCGATAATGCAATTATTTTTCGGAAGAGATATTTTCTCTTACGCCTTTTAAAAACCAGAGTGACATATAGGTATGTCACTAGTGTCATTCGTGTCAAACGGAAGACAAACTTAGTTTGATCAAAGGTGATTTCGGACTTTGAAATTCTTCTAGTGAATTTTCAGTGTGTAGTGACTACACACGTAACCGTTCTAATTGAAAAATCGGAAAATCATGAACTGTTGCTAGTTAGACGATATTTGGAATCGATGAACTAGTGGGAGTTTTATGATTTGTATTTTCTGAAACATTAGAAGCTGTGTAAGTGTTTACACGAGAGATTTTCAAATTGAAAAATTGGAAAATCATAAAATGAAGCATTGCTGGTTAGACGGTATTTGGAACCGATAAACTAGTGGGAGCTTTAATGTTATGATTTGTTGTTTTTCTAGTATATTAGAAAATCCGACAAGTCCGGACAAGTAACACTCGAAATAGACATCCCACGGTTCAAGAGTAGACTAGTCTACTCACACGAACTGCTAGTTCAAAACTGTTTCCATTTACGGAAAGTCAAGAATGGGAGAGTATGTCTAAGAGTGTTAGTCATCTAAAAGCGAGTTGATTTTAAGGCTAAACCGAAAATTAATAAACCGAAAACCATAGGATAAGGATAGTGATTTGGATCACCAACCTATGAATCCTTGGTGATTTTCTCGTAGACTATGTTCTTTGGAAGAGCAAGATAGTTATGCATTAACGATTAATAGACTAGACAACGGGCGTAATTTTAGCTATAAATAGTGGGAGTGATATGAGGAAATGAATCTCGGATTCAATCCTTGGATATCATGGAAAATTTATTTTCGGTTTAAGATTCGTTGGAGCGAATGGATTTACCTTCTATTCGATAATTTGTTTGTCGTATAGAAGTGAATATACCATTTGTAGTACGAATCCAAGACTCGGACTTTTGTTTGATAAAGTCAAAACCACTTACAAGCTCGCTGAAATATGTATATAAAACACATCTTAAGAACTATTAAAAGCAATTGGTTTCTATATATTTAGATAAACACTTCTTCATATTCCACAGTTAGTGCATAGTCCCTAAAAGACAAGACCAAGACTGGTTCGAGGTGATTCCTTTTCTCCCACCTGGTTAGATTGTCTTAAAGGTTCAATGACTAATTTTCCTTTCAATCGGGAAAGGATAATGGTTATAAAGAAGTAACATAGCTTGTTCATGACGACCTTGGGGTTTGATGAAAGATACAAGCTAGCGAGGGGCTTATGAGTAGTGACTTCTAGTCCGACAACTACTCAAACACTCCGGTAAGTTTATCCAAAATATTCAAAGGTGTCTCTCGATTTTGTCGGACATGGAGTATTTTATACTCGAAATGGGCCATCACATAGTCCTGGGGTCGATGCTCGATGTTCGCCTCATAGTGAAATGCTTTCACTAAGGAAGAAACCACCGAATTGCCTTTACATAGTTGTAGATGTGCCACAATACATCGCTTAACTCAATAAAGATATTGGAAGTGAAATAACGGTTTACATTGAAGTGTAGAACCGAGAAGTCTACCTAGAATGTGCTTTGGAATTAACGGATAATGAGTGGATTCGGTTCACCCAAATTCCGTCAATATAAGCATTTAGCACATGATGCTTGATGGTTTGATTTGGGAATTTCGGCGTACACGTTCGGTCGATGACCAATCGTTATATATCTTGTAGCATTGAGAAAAAGGTTCGCTATCAGTTTCTTGACATCGGGAAGGGACAGTTATACTGTTGCATCCTTTCTGATAGAATCCATGAACAGTAAAACCTTGAATCTTGAAGTACGTTTACTCAAGGTAGTTACTAACTGATTAAAATCAGACCACATCCAACATCGGTTGTTGGTGATAACACTAAATACTACTAAACTAGATCAGAATTTCGATCCATCCAGTAAGTATTGGGAGTATGGTTTATCCATTACCCATTACAGTTTCTGCGGACTTTGTAGTCTGAGGATCGATTGATGACCTATGGATCTTTTGTGAGCGTTATAGGATTACGATAATAGAGGTTGGTTTAATAGCCATAACCTCGTGAATGGAGTTCGAGACTCGGTTACTGTTCATACTCTTGTAACCACCACTGAGCGTCTCAGCCCAAAGTGGGAGTAATTGGATCTACATGGAAGAGAGTAGAATGAATACGAAAGTTTATCTTTGAGCAAAGCTTGAGTGGTCTAGGGGTAATTCCCTAAGAAGTAGAGAGTTAATCAGACGTTGGACTCTCTTACCACTTAGTATTGCATGATTTCGTTCAAAAGCGAGAAAATAGGGGTGATTTCCACGAGATTTTCTTGCCAAACAAACGGAATCTGGATTCATTCGAACATGAAGGGTATTGCCTTATGAACTTATGTGGGATGGTTTGTCAAGGCTTATGTCCTTTGTGGATAAAAGCAAACCTCTTGGTCATTGGAAGTCATATATTTCTATAATATATGGATTTGACCGAATATTGATAAGTCTTTTGAAGTCCGGATATCAATTTTTAGTACAATGAGTGAATATATACATATATATTAGTGTTTGTGAAGGATAACACCGCACCGGTTGGAATCAACATGGGTGTGTTATCTCAAGTCGAAATCGACAATGCCACAATTCTCTCAGAATGTAGATTTGGACAACATTCTACTGAGTTTGACTCGGTCGAATTCATTAGAATCGATCCTTTGGTTTCCCATCCATCTTATTGGTTAAGATGATGCATCTGTGTATGCAACATTCAACGAGGAAGTTCTACCCTATGACTCAGGAATGACTCTCTAAATCTTCGGATAAAGAGAAATGGGATGGATTCTCTTTGTGACAAGAGATGGTCAGGTTGTTGAACGTCAATTTTGATCGAATCTTACATTCGGCGATTAACAAAGCAAGTTTAGCATGTCCTTTAGTATCTTGAGAGAGCGAGGAATAATATGCGGGCATATTCAATTGTGAACTTGGATATGTGAGAATACACTCAGTTCGACTTTGTGTCGATTAAGGATGATCGTTAAGTCAATCTCGGTCTCAGTGTTTACTCTTGTGTTGAAGCTATTGCCTGGAAGAATCCAGCAACGCCAACTCGACTTTAACTAGTTGGGTGATTAGCGGCTTTTGTAGTAGCTAGAGAGGCGATATAGCTTAAGGATTTCCTTTTCATATCTGGGAGTGATTCTAGATTTGGAAAGCCGATACCACATCATTGTGCAAACGATGAAGGGGTAGCTTATAAGGATTTCCGAAATCACTTGAGTTCAAGAGCATATTGGGAAAGTACCACATGATTACATGGACCGGCGACGTTTCGATTCTACGGATCGCCTCGAGCCGACAACCTGACTGATCATTAAGACCCATGACATTCAGATATAGGTGCTCCCCGAGTCACTGACCTATCCTACGACGGCATACTCGGAGTGTACTTTGGAATCTGAAATGGTTATGATATGCTTAGTGGGTACTAGCATACGGGATGAGTCTCCATTGCTTTAGAGCAAGTGGGAGATGTTGTTTGTTGTATTTTAAATAATAGGGTGTGCTCTAAAACAATTAATCACATGCTTTCGTGCAAGTGGGAGATTGTTAGGTGTGATGCCCGAAAGACAATTTTGTAATTGTTTTATTTAATAAATAAAATGATGTTATTATTCATATTTATTATTCTCATATTCACCGATGTGACAATAGTATTTACACTACGAAAACCCTAAGTATATCGTTTATGTAATCACTTAACTCGATTGTATGGTATATACACGGGAGGATTGAGTTAGTGAAGATGTACTTAAAATACAATTAGCCCGTAGTGAAGTTAATCGAGAGTATCGGGTCTCTCCTTTAACGTGCTATTAATGCGCGAGAACACAATAGGTGTGATTGTCTTATCCGGACTTTCGGTTAAGAGAACCTAATGGGGCATTTATATATGATAGATATATCATATAAAAATGGACCGATTTGATTAGAGTTCACGATATAATTCCGTAATCGAGAAGTCTTATCGAATCAATGGATGATCATATTTATGGATATATCTTAATCTGAGGTGATCACGATCAACCGCTTGAATCGATTATGAGGTTTGACTTGACGGTTAAGGATTACACACGAGTCGTGGTCCGAATTACCCCATCTTGGCATTGTAATCGATTGAGTGAGTAGTACGTGTTATCACAGATACGGAATCCATTCCTTCCATTTATGGAAGTAGATAGACGATTCCCTTATTTGTTAGCCCTAAGAAAATGATCGATCCCGGGAGTTCACATTTGACTAATTAGCTACTAGTCGATTATGTGCACTAATTGATCACTAGGGGTTAATGGTAAATAAGGATAAGATGTTCTAAAAAGGTTAATGGAAATTTCCGATTTGGAATGAGCAGTCTATGGAGGATTAATCCATATGTAATGATTATATCAATGGGCGCTTATTATTATTCTCGTGAGGAGATAAATATAATCTTTTAATCGGAGGAGTGCGATCACGGGATTATGGTGGCATATTCTGTGATTGATTTATCGAATATAATTATTACATTCGTAAGATAATTATTTATTTGATTTATCGGAGCACGATTATTAGTCCATGGTCCCGACGTGCCTCTAATATAGCATAGCTATTCTCGGACGTCGAATCCTAATAATATTAATTTAGTTCTTGTTGGACTTTATTAAAACGATATGTGAATTAATTGTTTAGTGGACTATTAAATTAGTTGGGCTAAATAATTAAATATGTGGAAAAGACATTTTCCATAATCTTGGCCCAATTATTGTGTAATGGCAAAATTAATATTGACTAGGTCAATATGTGATGATTTTCGCCCCTCTTTTTATGGAACAAGAAATTGTTTTCTTGTGTATTAATAAGACATGTGCATAAAATATTTATTGGATAAATATTTATGGAAAGAAATAAAGATAAATATTATTCTAGATTTGTTCTAGAATATTATGGGATTATCTTTTATTTAATAGGATTATTATAATTGATTTTGTATTAATTATTAAAACTTGGAGGCTAAGTTTTACTCTCCTATATAAAGAGAGTTCTCCCAAGCCTTAGACACACAATAAAATTTCGACTTCCATCTCTTAGAGAGAGGAAGGAAATTCGACCAAGGGTAGTTGAGGGAAGATCTTGGAGATTTTTCCGGGTACCATATCGGAAGGATTGAGGCGAGGATTTCCTTCCACCGGGAGTTGCTTGGATCACACGTTACGGAAGATCGTGGTGCTCTTCACACCTTCGTTCGTTCTTTCTATTGCGGTTCTCCAACTTGGATTTTGAGATCCAAGAGGTATGTTCTACAACCCCCTTGTAGATATAGATCTAATTGTTTTATTACGTTTACTTTATAGATCTAGATCCATAAAATCGCTTCCGTTGCGGATGGTATTACTAACAACGTGTTCCTTAGGCTTCTATTCTTTGAGTTTAACTCAATCTTATCTTTAGATCCTTAGTAACACTCTGGTTCTCTTGGTTGTCAGGATGAGTAGAAACACAAGATCGAGGACTTTGGCTCTTGGTAATCAGACATCTGAGAGGGGTGAAACCTCTAGGGGTCGTCGCGAGCTTGTCACCGCCGCCTCGCCTACACTACACCGTCACCTGAGCCGGAGCAGGTTCAACATCAGGATCCATCACCACCTCCTCCACCTTTGGTTAACCTGCGGCGTCACTCGGCCTTCTTCGTATCAACCCGGATCGGGCGTGTCGGCGGAAGAGGCGGTTGTCTACCCACCACCGGTGGTGACACGAGCACCTGGTGGCTATCCTCAAGATGGTTTTCGGCGAGCCCACGGTACCCTCCGCGATATCCTCTCAGCGGTACCAGGTATCCTCTCGACCAGGCCCGAGCATCGAGCTCCGTATTATTACCACAAGCAGCAGGTACCCCTTGGTTATTCCCGGTCTATCGGCCTTTCAGGCCACCGGTTGGCAGGCGAAAGCAAATACCCTATGGTTACCCTCCGGTTTACCCACCAGTTAGGCTGGTTGTTGAGTCAGCACCACCAGTAGATTGGCACACTAGGCTGAGAAGAAACCGTATGCAAGATTTTTATGGGAATGTGGAACATGCAAAGTCCGAGAATGGATCGAAGTTTTGAGAAATCGTGTAGGAATATAGGTGTCCACGAGAGGAGAGATGGCCCGATTAGCGGTCGGTTTTCTTTTAGGTTCGGCCGAGGCTTGGATAGATGCGGTTGAGTAGCGTGTAAGGAGTAGCAGATTGGGCGGCTTTTAAAGCCATGTTTTACAACGAGTATTTTCGGCAGCGGTACAAGCGGAAAAAGCGATCGATTCAAGCTTGAACAAGGTAATCACATGTAGCGGTGTCCCGATACACAAATCGGTTCAATGAGTTAGGAAGATTTTATCCGGAGTTGATGCAAGTGGAAGAACGAAAAATAGCCCGTTACAAGGGCGGTTTGGCGTATGGGATTGATCGGGCATGCTAGGCTTTCTGACAAGGAATATGGCGAGCTCTTGAATAAAGCCTTGGAAGTCGAGACTTTCGAGGAAGAGAGCTACGATGGTGGTTGGTAATAAAAGAAACTTTGAAACAAGTCGAGCGTTGGCGAGAGGGCTCGCAGCAGCTAGATTGAGAGGTTGCCCATACGATCGGTGATTAGACCACCGGTTGGTGCCCCACCGTGATCAGGCCACCGGTTGGCGCTCCACGCGGCAGCTAGACCACCGACTACCTCGAGTTGTTTCTTTTGTGGTGAACAGGTCATTTCTCCGAGGAATTGTCCACGCAAGGTAGCGGTGCTCAGCGAGTCAGCCTAGTAGAGCGAGTCCGAGTAAGCGAGTGCAGATGTTTCTTTGTTGATGCGAGAGAGGTTGAGCGAGAGGATGATGTGATCACGGTACCTTTTATGTTGTTTTGTTCTTTTGAGTTATTTATAGCATGCTTGGAACATGTTGTAACTTTAGTTAAGCTGGACAAATGCATGATAGGTATGATAAGAGTAGGCAATCTAGTAGTCAGGGCCTTATTTGATACAGGAGCTTCAACCACCTTTGTGTCCTCTAGGATTGCTAAGAAACTAAATTTACCTATGGAGCCTTTGAGAGATACTATGGAGATTGTTACACCCCTAGGCAAGGTAAATAAGGTGGTTAAGATGATACCACAATTGGATGTTCAGGTTGGACCTTATCAGTGTAAGAGTGACTTCACGGTTATGGATTTCTCAGACTTTGATGTGATCCTTGGGATAGGCGGCTATCCAAGAATTATGTTCACTTGGATTGCGGGGCCAAGAGAGTTATTTTGAGTCCCGGGAAATCAGATAAGACTTATCGAGGAACGCGTTTCTGAGGCCAGGCAAGAAGAAACATCCTATCATTTCAATGATCAAGGCCATCAGGGCATGTCAGAAAGGATGTGAGGTCTACTTGTTGTACGCCGTGGATGTGGAACAAGTGAAGCCTAAGTTGGAAGATACTAGAGTGGCCAGAGATTATCAGAGGTATTTCCGGATGAGTTGCCGGAAACATGCAGGCGGGTCATTGAGTTTGAGATCTGATTAGTCTAGGGCGGCACCGGTTGCCAAGGCACCATCTGAGATGGCACCGGCTGAATTGAAAGAGTTGAAGGCTCAACTCAAGGAGATGTTAGAAAGGAACATCATTCAGCCCAGTACTTCACCTTGGGGAGCACCAGTTTTGTTTGTGAAGAAGAAAGTTGGCAGCATGCGGATGTGTATTGATTACAGGGCTTTGAACAATCATTTGTCAAGAATAAGTACCCACCGCCGAGGATAGATGATCTGCATTCAACCGCCAGGTGAGTGCAGGTTGTGTGTTGATGCGAGGAGGAAAGGTCATTGCCTATGCATCCAGGCAATTGAAAGTACATGAGAAGAACTATCCTACACATGACTTAGAGTTGGCGTGAGTGGTTTTCGCATTGAAGATTTGGAGGCACTATCTCAGATGGGGTCAAGGCTAGAATCTTCACCGACCACAAAAGTTTAAGGCATTTCTTCACTCGGGAGAATTTGAATATGAGGCAGCGGAGATGGCTAGAGTTCATGAAGGACTATGACTTGGACATTCAGTACCACCTGGGAAAGGCAAATGTAGTAGCAGATGCCTTGAGCAGGAAACCAGTGGTTTTAGAGCCCAGTGTTGAGGCTATCACAGCAAGGGTTGATGACTTGCAGTTCAGCAAATTTGATCAGATTGAGGACCGTCGGTTTTAAAGACCGTTGTTGGCTAGATCGGAGTTGATGGATGAGATCAGAGCAAAGCAAGACGAAGATGCAGTTTTGGTTGATTTAAAGAGAGTTGCAAGAGAGAAGCCTACAGTGGGCTATGTGTTAGATCAGAGTGGAAATTTGTGGTATCAGGATCGTCTCTATGTGCCTAATTCTGGAGATTTGAGACAGAGAGTTATGGAGGAGGCACATAAAATTGCTTTTGCAGTGCATCCGGGTTCTACCAAGATATCTGAGGATTTGAAAGAAAGATTTTGGTGGCCCTCAATGAAGCTAGAGATTGCTAAGTTTGTTTACGAGTGTGACGTCTGTCGAGAGTGAAAATTTGAACATAGGAAGCCAAAGCGGGATGCTTAAGTCATTGAATATCCGAATGGAAATGGGAAAAGATCACCATGGACTTTATTTGAGTTTTCCTAAGATGAAGGGTGGACATGATGCTATTTGGGTAATCGTTGATAGATTAACCAAGTCGGCTCATTTCTTGCCTTTCAAGATGAATATGCCCTTGGCAAGGATGACGGAACTATATATGGACAATATAGTGAAGCTTCATGGAGTTCCAGTCTCCATTGTTTTACGATCGGGATCCGAGGTTCGTCGATCGGTTTTGGCAGAGCTTACGGGGAGGCATTTGGTACCCGGTTGGATTTGAGCACCGCATTCCATCCTCAGACAGATGGTCAGTCTGAGAGGACTATCCAGACACTTGAGGATATGCTTAGAGCATGTGTCTTGGAGGTAGGCGGATCCTGGGCAGATTATCTACCAGTCGCAGAGTTTGCTTACAACAACAGTTATCATGCGAGCATAGGCATGCCACCGTTTGAAGCTTTGTATGGTAGAAGATGCAGGACGCCATTGTTTTGGGATGACGTTGGGGAGAAAGCGAACCATGGGCGAGAGTTAGTTGAGCAAGCCAAAGAGAGGTTCGATTAGTGAAGAAGAATCTGCAGATAGCTCAAGATAGGCGAGAAAAAGTCGGGCGGATGTCGACGGAGACCGCTTGAGTTTGAGGTTGGTGATCGTGTTTACTTGAAGGCATCACCAATGAGAGGAGTAAAGCGTTTTGGTCAGAAAGGAAAGTTGAGCCCGAGGTATGTTGGACCGTTTGTAATTCTGGAGAGGATTGGACCTTTAGCCTATAGACTTCAGTTGCCAGAGTCTATGTCCAGAGTTCACAACGTCTTCCATGTATCGATGTTGAAGAAGTGTTTGACGAAGACAGAGGTTGAGTCTACAGTGGATCCAGAGATACTTCAGGACAACCTCGCTTATGATGAAAAGCCGATTAAGATTCTGAACAGGAAGGAAAAGATGATTAAGAGGAAGATGGTTCAGTTGGTTCTTGTTCAGTGGAGCAACCATACACCTGAAGAAGCAACTTGGGAAGTTGAAGGTGATATGATCAACGAATTCCCGGAATTTTTGGATTTACCAGGTACGTTCAAGTTTCGAGGACGAAACTCCTCTTAAGGGGGAAAGAATGTAATATCCCGATTTTTCGGAAAGGGCATTTCCGTCTTTTAACGAAAAGTCGGAATATTATATTTATAATTTTTTTTTTGGATTTAAAAGGAAAAAAAATTAAAAAAGGGAATTAATGGATTTGGAAATTATAGGAGATAATGGGATTTAAGTAGGGGATTAAACTCCCATTATTCACATTAGTCGATTTAAAAAAAAAAGGGAGCAGGTTCTTCAATAGTGAGTGCTGCAATGACAAAGAAGAGAAAAAGTGGGAGAAGATTCAAAGTGAAGCTTAACCGTTGTTCGTTCGTGTGAGACTCCTCAAAGGAGAAACATTCTACGGAACGCAAAGGTCGTTTGGATACTAATTTCGCTCGGTGAAGGTTAGTATTTTTGGAGTTATGGTTTACGTGTTTGGACGAGTTGAATGTTAAAATTCGTTTTGGCTTGTAATCCGTCGAATTTCGATCCTTGATATCTCCTCGTTTCTATTCCGTTTTCAGATCGTAGCATACCGTTGGAATCCTCGTGACGAGAGCTTTGCATTGGTACTAGGATCAGCGTCTAATTCTGAGTTTTTAGGCAGATAAAGTAAGGAGAAATCCTTACGTTTTGATTTTGAATTTGTAGCATTTGTGTTGTTTTCCTTCTTTGTTTTAGTGATTCAATTGGCGCTAAATTGATGTCTATGAGGTGGTTGATGTTTTGGTATGGTTGGTAGATTAATTGCGTAGGACTTGGTTGAGAGAGTTTGGTTTTGGTTGAAAATGGATGAAAACGATGAAGGATCGCGTTTCAGTTTTCTGGAAATTCCCAGGTCGGACGGGCGTCTTCCAGCCTTGTTTATTGTGGCTTTCAACTATCGTTTAGGGTTGTTTAATCAACCTTAAACCTTTGTAAACATATTACTAATTTATTATAAGACCTTTAAAACTTACTTAAGTTTAGTGTTGGTCTTTTGATCATGATGAGTGGTGTCGGTGAGGGAGTGTTATCTAAATGAACTAGGATGGCTAGTTAATCACCTATTACTACACAACTTGCTAGATAAAAGATTAAACACCATGTGGTCTTGGGTAGATCCACGATGATCTATAGCGTGATGTGTGAGCAGGCGGTCAAAGTGAGGGTTCTATCGGCTGCAGCCTATAGGCATCAGCCAGACGTTCATACTATCGGAACCGGTTATTGTATCACGAAGATTTCAATACGTTCCGGGGTTATTGTATCTGAGGATTTCAATATGTCACGTTCCACCTTGATAGCATGTTGTAACAAAGATAAGCTAAGTAGTTACATTTAGGCATATTGGGAGATGTAACCTTATGCGTAGAATCGAAGTCTCATCTTGCCTTTTAGTTGAAACCTAATAATGTTCAACCTTATATATTCTAAGCTTAAACGTACTTCTCTTCTTTACTGAGTATTATATACTTACCCCTTGTGCATTTTTGTTATATGTGCTTGGGGGTGAGAAGGCGAACAGGATTTCGAGTATTACGAGGAGTATGTTCCCGAGGAGGATCTCTGAGCTTGATATTTCATTTTATGCACTTTTATTTACATTTGAGTTGTTGTCTTTGTTTTATATATTTTTTTCATAGTACCTTGGGATGACGTGTGTTCATCTCTATTTCTTATTTCATAGTATTTCCGTTGGACTATTCGAGAGACTTCAGTTGTATTGTTTTGATACACTTTAAGCTTTTAGTACCTTTTCTGATTCTAGTATCTGTAAGGACATTTATTACCCGAGCATTATATTTTTCCGCGCACTTTGATTGTATTGATTGTAGGCTTACATATATAAATGAATTAATTTTTATTTATGTATGTGCCGAACGTCGTATTTCCGGATAAGGGCTCGGTGTCCGGGAGTGGGGCGTTACACCCCTACACTCAATGTACATCCGCCCCTGCACTTGAAGGGTCTAAACTCTAAAGGACGTTATCCTTGGTCTCAAAGAGTGGTGATTACCCAAGACTCTTCCATGCATGTAGCCTCAGATGATCATAAAAAAATCATCGGGCCTCTTAGAACTCTCGGACAAAAAAATCCATTTTTCTATGCAAAACCGTTGAAACTGTCATTTACCCTTATGGTTTATATTTTATTTTTTATATGGGGTAATGGTCATAAATGAGGAACTTGTTGTACAAGAAAGAACAAACACAGAAGCAATCAAACGTAAAAGATTAAAGGCAAAGACAAAAAAATAACGAAAACAAGAACAACACGGCGATTTAACGTGGTATCCGGCGTTGTGCCGACTACTTCACGGACATAAACAGAGAACTTTAATCATGCACTGAATTATATGAGTTTTTTCACGCACTACATTGATTACAACAATTGGGTATTTATAGCCTTGGAATCCTAACCTTATCCGCCATTATGACACTGTCGAAATTCTCAAAATGCCCAGATGTGGACCCCAGATTCAGCTGACACCAACAGATGAAACTCAGCACTGCTGACTTTCCAGACTTGTAACCATGCAGCTCAGATTGCAGAACTCAGAAATATTCATAAACTCAATAGACTCAGCAGTCCGCTGACACAGGAGGATCTCAACTGACTTCACCAGCTGACTTCCACAGATATGAGCACTCTTGCTCAACTGACCATCATTCTCAGCTGACAAACATATTAGTTCCACCAGATGTAAAGTTTAAGTCATTTTGCTAACAACACTTTTCTTAATTTATACTAGCTTGATCTTGGAGTAAGAATTCATCTTTTATGATCTAGTTGTGAAATTTAAGCTTTATACCAAAATTGGTGTCCTTTTCTTCTTATAACCTTAAAATGAGGGATTTATGTTATTTAATCCTCAAAATAAACCTAAAATAGATAATGCATGTTCTTAATATCATGTAGTATTAAAGTGAACCTTGATCTTTCGTCAAAACTTTGTTAAACAACATGATGTAGCCAAGAAATTTTATTGTTTTCTTCTTTTTTGGGGGGCTAACTCATTGCATGACTAAAATGAGGTTTTTGGCATCGATTTCATGATTACAAGGTTAATTTTAAACTCTCTATTCCTAACTCCAATGAAAATTCATCCTACATGTCTTTGGACAAGATTCCATGAATCGACTTTTCAGCTTGAAGTTTTAAGTGAAATTCAAGTATAATGAGAGTTGTCATCTTTAGATCATGAATTGATGCTTGCATTTTGATGAATCTTCATTAAAAGACTCAAAATATGACTTTCATATCATCATTTCTTGCATTTCTTTTACATCTATTGTTGTAGTCTTAGAAAGAAAGGGTATTTTTCATTAATTATTACGAAGGATCGATCATGAATTGATGGTGATTGATGAAAAAAAAACAGATATGTAAAAAAACAATCACACAAGTGCTGACTGTTGGGTCTGCTATCTCATTCAGTTGTGTTTGATACTCAGCATGTCGGTGTCTCACTCAAGCAGCTGTTGCGTATTCTCTTGCATCAAGCATTCATTCATTCATATATTGTAACATCCCCTTAAGCTGAAAGTGATATATGAATCAGCTTGCACATTCTCTTGCATCAAACATTCCTTCATTCAGTGGAACTTAGTGAAAAGATCTTTGAGATATCCAACATATCCAATAAGTAGAAGAAGATTGGTGCATCGAAAGTTTTGCTGAGAATGTCAGCAACTTGGTCTTTGACGTGATAGGCAAGAGTTTGATGAGACCAGATTTGACCTTATCCCTAACCACATGACAGTCAATTTCAATATGCTTGGTCCTTTCATAGAACACATGATTATGGGAAATGTGCATAGCACTGGCATTGTCACAGAACAAAACAACAGGTAATTACTGAATAGGGAGTAGCAAATATTGCAAAATGTATACTAGCCACTGAATTTCACACACAGCATTGGCCATATCCTTGTACTCAGCTTCTGAAGATCCTCTTGCAATTATTGTTTGCTTCTTTGCCTTCCATTAAATTGGAGCATCTCCAAGGAACATCATTGATGATACAGGGATCCAATCCTCCATATGGAGCTATCTGATTGATCCAGCTGGCATGTGGAAAAGTCTATGTCAATTATGCACATCGGATCGAATACGAGATTCACCAGTGAAGGCTATAACCACCGACAGATCCTGCACGTGTACTACCTCGATCGCCCACATCGATGTGCATCGAGTCGAGACCAGGACTTCCTGTCCAGACACCCTGGCCCACCATCCAACAGGTTACTTGGGTAGGAGGGCACGACCCATTTAAGGGTATTTTTGTCAATAGACCAAACCGCCCCAAGTTTAGGGCATAAGAAGGACATGTGCCTATAAATACATCATTCCAGGAACTACGTAAGACTTGATTCCTGGACATTCACACAGGATGCGTAGGCAATCCAAGATACATTCTTGGACTCAGCCATAAAACACCAAAACACCATCTTTTACATAGTTACAGCCGTTCGATCCCTTTACAGCTCATCCTTAGATTACACGTGGCCCTGATTTATCGGTGGTGCATTATTCTGCATCGTCAATCATATATCCTGAGACAGACTTTCTTGTTTCAGGACAACCAGCTTAATCACTATTAGTGAACCCCTTCAAAACAAAGTTGTTCTCAACAGGAAAAAAATATGCCTGGTCCTGGATTGGATTTCAAATATCTTAAAAATCTATGAGCGGCGTTCATGTGATTCTCAGTAGGTGTATCCAAAAACTTGCTCACCTGTTGAATAGCAAAGGCTATGTCAGGTGTGGTAAAATTTAGATAGATCAACTTTCCAACCAATGATATGTAAGTAGTAATGTCATCTAGTAATGTTGATTCTCCATGCTAGTAGGTCTGCTTAGACTCCATAGGTGTTTTTACAGGCTTAGCCCCCAAAACTCATATTCCTCAAGAAGATTTAGGGTCTATTTTCTCTGAGTAATGGATATACCCTCAGGTGTTCTTGCTTCTTCAATGCCCAAGAAATATCTCAACTTGCCAAGATCATTGATTGTAAATTGGCTATGTAAACTGTCTATTACTTGCTGATCGCGTGCAAAGCAATTACTAGCAATAGGACTAGGTCTATCGTAGTAGAGTACTGGCGAGTCAAGGTCGATCCCACAGAGACTCGTAAGAACGTCAAATTATCAAGATTGAGCTTGCCACAAATATGGTCTACGACCAACTATAATCTAGACAGTAGTAAAATTGGTCTCACACACTAACAATACTATGCTAGCTCACACGGATGTCACCAAGAGTTTCTAATGTATTAGTTCAATTATGAGTAATTAGTTATTCCCCCCACACATGCAACAGTCCTTCCCATTGGTGAATTTTAATTCATTGTTCAGCTACGGGTACAACTCCTAACCCTATCTACTCTGACCATGGTAATAGACAATCTATACGCAAGCTACCCTCCTTAATTGGTCCGTAATAGCTCACACGCATAAAGAAGTAGAGCTGTCGGTATTGAGCGCTAACTCATACTACAAACCCGCCTACACAGCTATCGACACTGATTAGCACGTTCTACGGGTCCATCAAGTTAATGTCCAAACTAACACTTCACTATCAGTACTTCATTCTAATTTACAATGACATGCAAATAGTTGATCATACTACAAACATGTAAATTAAATCTATCGATCAACGTAGCTGGCGCTGATTATCATGAACTAGTAATTTACCAGGTATTCAGATCTAGCGATATAGACCGTCGCAGATCTGAAGAACGCAACCACTGTTTCATGATTTCTTCACCAACGAATTAGATCTATAACACATGGGGTAAAATAAACTAACTACTACATAATTAAACTAAATAAGCAATTAAAACATACTAGTCGAATATAACAACGATAGATCTACATCTTGGAAAAGATAGAAAATCATACCCTCAAAGACGAGCGTAGATCTCCCTCGGATATCTCCCTAGGCGGCAACTCCGTCGTCTCTCCAACCAGAACTCGTAAAATAATAAAATAAAGAACAAAGAGCTTTTATTGCATAGTAATTGTAATAGTTGTGTGGTACATTGAATTCGGAGGTGAAGCCTCTTATTTATAGTTACATAAACCGACTTAGAAACACATAGATCTACCCCTCGTCCAAAAAAATGTGTTTCGGTTGATTCTAGAACCTCGGTAAGTCGGTGGCAGCTGATGACGGAAAAATTCACTGTTATTTTTATAACATTTCAACCCGCTTCTGATATTATATTGAGCACTTTTATATCATTTTAAGTCATTAATTCATAAGTTTCATCTAAATATCTAAGTAGTAATAATTATGTAAAATATTGTGTTTTTATAAGTTTTACTAAGTTTTGTACCGGTTTAGTAACCGGAGTGTAAATGTCGGATTTACGCTTGGTGTTTTGGTGATTTATTGCAGAATTATATGTTGACCAAGACCCCGAGTAACGACACGTTTTGGGCCTAAAGGATGTATTTTGAGGGATAGGAGAAGATGCCATAAGCTTACGAGTTAAAACGGATTAATTGTCCGAAATGCTTCTACCGTAACCAGTTTTCGATGGACATTTGACCCAACTTAGAGGCATTTTCTGGGGAAGTGTTCTTCATGAAAGTTTTAGATCTTCAAATGATCTTTCCAACGCATTTTGAATCACGTCAATCGGAGGTCTACAACTCAAGTTATGAGCATTTTACTGAACAGTTGAAATCCGGCTCGACCAGGATAAATACCGATTCGAGAGCGGTGCAAAACAAATTGCATATTTTAGTAGCTAGCTTGCTCACATGGGATGTTTCTATGGGGAATATTATTAATGATGGCAAATATTCTCTCCCACATGCTAAAATTCCCTCCCATATACAAACTCCCTAAGATAATACCTTCCTTATAACAACCTCCCTCATATACATATGCTACCTCCCTCTTGGCTATATATACATGCTTCAATCACCTAGATAAAATTTGCCCCCGTCTTTGGCACCTCTTCTTCCCCCTTCTCCCCTTTTCTTCCATGCCATTTCTCTTCATCTCCTTCTTCTTCTCTCTTTTATTTTATTTGGGGCCTATATCTATATGTATATGTAGTTATAATCGAATACGTTATCGTTATAATATCATTTACTTTCTTGTTCTTTCTTGCTTTCTTTCATTCTCGTTATTTACTTACGCATTTACTTTTACGCATTATATATATATATATATATATATATATATATATATATATATATATATATATATATATATATATTTACTTTTTACGCATTTACTTACGTATTTACTTTTACGCACTTATATATATATATATAGTATATTTACTTTTATGCACTTATATATATTATTAGCTATATAACTATATATCTATATATATAAATATATATATGTACTTATAAAAAAATGAATTCGCTTTTACTTTCCGTCGTTAATATAATTTCCGTTAATCATTCCGTTATTATCGCCAAAATGAATAGCTAAACGCATCGTATAGTCGAATTATGTAAAAGCGAGTAAAAACACCCTAAGGGGATTAAGCGGGAGTTGTGTAGTAGCGTAAAATAATGTTTTAATGAGTAATCCACGCCCTAAAACTTAATCAACGTCTTTGAATTAAAGCGATCATTTAGTTCATTGTCACACATATCGAACCTATAAATGTATTTTGCGGTGAGATGTGGAAAAAGGGTTTTAGGATCGTTGCGTAGATTCGCCTAGTTGTTAGGACCGTTTCCAATCTGAGGTTTGTCATCGTTGTTCGGCGACTCTACAAGAGCGTAATCATGTTAGGTTAATTGGTTTTCTAAAGGAAAATTAATTAACCATAAGTGTGAGCGAGAGTTGTTGAGATCTTTAACACCGAATTAGGAGTTGGCACCCGTGGATGTCGTTAAAATTCTTGTGGAAAGGAAGGTTGGTTAATACACGCTCCTTGTCAAGTCTTCCCTTAGGGGTAAAAATAACTCGTTGGATCATAATTGGCTATACCTTTTAATAACTAGAACTAAAAACGTTAGTTAATTTGTACTTTTGCACTAGTATAAAAACTCTCCACCGCAATCTTGACCTAAACCATGTTCTACGTCGACTTTGGTACTTAAACGTTGTTCCCTGTGGATTCGACCTTGTTATCACTATACTACTGTTGACTCGATACTCTGTCGGTTAAAGTTAGCAGTTAGTTATTTTGCTATCAGCAGCTCTCGGTAAACCGAGGGTATTTTTATCTTTTTTCCTCTGCCGACTTAACTTGGAATGTTCTGGAATACCCTAGGCCCAATCCTTTCGTTCAGTCCACTCTAAATTCGTCCATGATGGTCAGCCCAATATTTCATATTCTGAAAATAACCAAATAATGCACGAAATAATATCGAAATAGGGAAAATAAACGCTAAGTGCAAATTACTCGACTCACGAACCCGACATATGATATTCAACTTAAATGGTTCACATTTATAGGTCGAAACAATTATTTTTAGCTCATAATGGATAGAATGTTGATGCCGTAGGATAGACTATTTTAAGCGTCATCAACTACCCCCTACTAGCCATTTGCTCATCCTCGAGCAGAGTATCAAGGCGGAATGTACCTCCACGAGCAATCTCCATCAACTACCATATATTCAATAAAGATTTCCGGCAGAACATACATCAAGCCACAATCCATAAGCTTCTTATTAATCACTACTTACCACGCATCAATGTGTCGTGTGATGAATCAGTCGTGATAGTGCGTTCATGATGAGAATCAAGTTGTATTAACCCCACATTATTAACTTACCTGCGCATACACTCGCTCATCTTGCCTTAAGACTTGGTTACACAACATGTTACCTTAATCGGGCCGGGCGGACTCAAGGACTGAGTATCACTCTTAAGTCCTGGTTTGTTTCTTTTTACGCGAGGGTCGTGCCCTTTTTACACGAGTTTGCTTCCCTCACTGCCTTTATTGCATTTTTTTTCTTTCATTTTTTCATTTTTTTTTCTGACAGATTTCCTCACTATTTTTCTCTCTCTCACAAGCCCGTTTTGTCCCGGTTACCTCTTGTTGCATTCAAGTTGCTTCCCTTGTCCTACAACAATTTATTAAAGTATATAGACAGACAAATAATGATTCCCGGTTAAAACAATTTATCATCTAATCTTAAACACTTCTCACTTAGATTATGTGCTCAAATATTGAGTGCAATGATAGAATAACAATTAATAAGTTACTACTTCATGCAACATAATATATGCTCATTCTTCCATACTAAATTGAATATGCTATAGCTAACTTCAAATTGATCTTGTGCTCATTTTCTACTGATTCCTTACCCGGAAATGTGCAATAGGCAAGCAAAAACAGTGTTAAATTTTCAAAATTTTCCCTTTATCGATTATCCAGCTAAGACCACCTACCCCCCATTTATTATAGGCATTGTCCCCAATGACTAATAATAAAGAAAAGTAAAGGTACTTAGCTTTGGAATTGATCGGCTCAGTCAAAGTGAATCTTGGAGTAGAATCATTAGCTCTTAGGTCATCCATCTTCCAAGTTGTACCTGCTTACCAAAATACTTCCGAAAATTGTCAATAAGAAAATAAGGTGGCGGTAATTGTGCATACCGGAGGAATGCGCAAAAACAGTTTAAGCCACTTTATTCTTTATTGACCTAAGCAAGACGTAAAAACTTTTACGTGGGTATCACATGAGAATCGTGAAGGAAAAAACCACATATATTTCGAGTCAGAGGACCCAAGATATATGTGATGAAAAAACCTTGCGATTGTCATTCTACTTATTGACTCAAACAACATAAAATAAACAAAAGCAATAAATAAGGGTTTAGAAATAGTTCTGAGTTTATAGTCACCAGCTCAACTGTACTAATAGGGCTCATTCATTCATACTTTGGATCCGTCAACGTAAAGCTTCCAACTCAGGGTTATACTTGTGCTCTAGGTAATGCTTCAGCCTGTGGCCATTTACTATGAAAGTCATCCCAAAGTATTCATATCTAACTTCACACGCACCTGAATCGAAAATTTTCATGACTACATGTGGTCCATATCATCTAAACTTCAGCTTCCCAGGAAAAAGACGAAGACACGAATTCTATACCAGCACCTTATCTCCAACTTGGAATGTTCGGTTAAGAATCTTTTTATCATGTAGGCGCTTCATTATTTCCTTGTAAATCTTTGCATTTTCATATGCTTGAAGCCTAAACTCCTCCAATCTATTCAATTCAAATAATCTCTTCTCTCCGGCTAGACTTTCATCCATGTTTAGAAACCTCATAGCCCACAGCGCTCGGTGCTCGAGTTCTACCGGTAAATGACACGTTTTTCCAAACAATATCATATATGGTGACATCCCAATCATGGTCCTATAAGCTGTTCTGTATGCCCAAAGAGCGTCATCTAATTTCAAAGACCAATCTTTCTTGTGGGATTCACTGTTTTCTCTAAGATCCTCTTAATCTCTCTGTTTGTCACCTCTACTTGTCCACTCGTCTGGGGGTGATATGCTGCTGCAATCTTATGTCTAACTCCATATCTCATCATCAACTTTTCAAACAACCTATTACAGAAATGACTCCCTCCGTCACTAATTATGGCTCTGGGTACTCTAAACCTCGTCAAAATGTTTTTCTTAAGAAATCTTAGGACAACCCTGGCATCATTAGTAGGCGAGGCCACTGCCTCCACCCATTTAGAAACATAATCAACTGCTACCAGGATGTAACGATTTGATGCTGATGATGTGAATGGCCTAACAAAATCAATCCCCCAAACATCGAATAACTCCACTTCTAAGATACTTTGCAGTGGCATCTCATTCCGCTTAAAAATATTACCAGTCATTTGACAGGAATGACATGCTCGTGTAAACTCATAAGCAGATTTTTGAATTGTTGGCCAATATAATCCACACTGTAGTACCTTTGCTGCTGTCTTGTCTGGCCCATAATGACCTACAGCCTCTCTAGAATGACATAGGCTAAAAGTACTTGGAATCTCATCATCATGGATGCTTCTCCTAAGAATGGTATCAGGGCACAGTTTATATAGGTAGGGGTCATCCCAATGATAATGCTTCAGACCCGTAAAGAACTTCTTCTTATCCGCATTCGTGATTTCAGGTGGTAGGTACCTTCGTGCTAGATAATTGACAATATTAGCAAACCAAGGGTATACCTGGCCCACTCTTGATATACTCTATCGGGGCTGAGATTCAATTGGAGCTACTACTGAGACGGAAAAAAGTTGTTCATCAAGAAAGCTCTCCCTGCTCTCATGTAGTTGCTCTTCTTCCAACAAAGTTAATCTCGACAGGTGATCAACCACCTGGTTCTCAGATCCCTTTTTATCTTTAATCTCCACATCAAACTCTTGTAAGAGTAGAATCCATCTCAACAATCTCGGCTTGGAGTCTTGCTTGGTTTGAAGGTATTTCAAAGCTGCATGGTCAGTGAATACAGTGACTTTTGATAAGGTATGGTCGAAACTTGTCAAAGATGAAGATAACATCTAAGAGCTCATTCTCTGTAGTCGCATAATTTCTCTGGGCACTATTGAGGGTACGACTGGCGTAATAGATAGGCTTAAAGATTTTATCCTCCCTTTGTCCCAGGGCTGCTCCAACTCCCGTGTCACTTGCATCACACATAAGCTCAAAAGGTTTTTTCCAATCTGGGGCTACCAGAATTGGGGCGGTTATAAGCAGTTGCTTCAATGTGTTAAATGCTTGCTTGCTCCACTCCAAATACAAAAGGCACATCTTTTGTAAGTAATTCCGTCAAAGGCCTAGAAACTTTAGAGAAGTCCTTAATAAATCTCATATAGAATCCTGCATGGCCAAGAAAGGCTCGCAATGTCTTTAAGTTTGTTGGAGGAGGTAACTTCTCTATCACCTCTATCTTTGCCTTATCAACCTTCATTCCTTTCCTTGAAATCTTATGCCCCAACACTATTCCTTCTGTTACCATGAAATAGAATTTCTCCCAGTTAAGTACAAGGTTGGTTTCTTCACATCTCTTCAGCACTCTACTCAAGTTGTCCAAGCATTTATCAAAGCTATCTCCAAATACAGAAAATTCATCCATGAAAATTTCCAGAAAATCCTCCACCATGTCCGCAAATAATGACATCATGCACCTTTGGAATGTTGATGGTGCATCACAAAGTCCAAAAGTCATACGGTTGTACGCAAATGTTCCATAGGGACATGTGAAAGTTGTTTTTCTCGGTCCTCTGGGGCAATATGGATCTGATAGTAAACAGAATATCCATCTAAGAAACAATAAAAAGCATGACCGCTTAATCTATCCAACACCTGGTCAATGAATGGTAGGGGAAAATGATCTTTACGAGTTGCGTCATTCAGTTTCCCGAAGTCAATGCAAACTCGATGTCCAGAAATTAGCCTCACAGGGATTAACTCATCGAACTCATTAGGTTGGACAGTGAATCCTCCTTTCTTGGACACCACATGAATTGGGCTTACCCACTCACTGTTTGCAATTGGGAAAATAATTCCCATTTCCAACATCTTTATAATCTCCTCCTTAACAACATCCTTCAGTTGTGGCGTCAGCCTCCTTTGAGGTTGTGCTACCACTTTCTTCTCGGGACCTACAGAGATCTTATGCATGCACACCGATGTTCTTATTCCTCTAATATCTACTATCGTCCACCCGAATGCTCCCTTATGCTCTCTCAGTACTCTTAAAAGTTTCTCCTCCTCTAAAGGTGATAGTAACGATGAAATTATGAGGGGAAGAGTATCATCTTGCAAGTACACGTACTTCAGGTGAGATGGCAAATGTTTCAACGTTAAGTTCCTTGGTGGCTCTACTAGTGATGACCTTTACAGCTTACCAGTCAATTGTAAGTCAAAGAACTTGTGCCAAGAAGGTCTATGAATTGTTCCTCCGAAATCCATGAAGTTATAGGCTCTACTTCTTGCACTTGACCTTCGCTACACCCAGGCCAGGTTTCCTCATAACATTCTTCTTCCTTTAGAAGCAAAGTCTCCGCTACTTCAGGGTCTAGTGCCACTTGCTGATATAATTGTAAAACAAGATCGTCTATGGCATCTAGCATGTAGCATGCTTCTCTTTCATCTTGAGGATACCTCATCGAATTCATCACATTGAATAATACTCTATCCTCATTCACTCTCAGAATCGGCTCACCCTTATGAACATCTATTAATGTCTTACTTGTCGTTAGGAAATGTCTTCCTAAGATTAGTGGAACGTCATGGTTAGTCTCCATGTCTAGCACCACAAAGTCTACGGGGAATACAAACTTATCAACATTTACCAGAACATCCTCCACCACTCCACAAGGTTGCTTCATAGACCAACCGCCAATTGAAGGGTTATAGATGTTTCGTTTAACTCTTTCATGCTTAACTTATGAAAGATGAAGAGTGGAATTAGATTTACACTGGCTCCAAGATCACACAATGCTTTGTTTAGGCATACTCCTCCAATTGTGCAAGGTATGAGGAAGCTCCCAGGATCTTTACACTTAGGAGACAGCTTGCGTTGCAAAACTGCCGAGCATTCCTCGTTAAGGCAAATTGTCTCTGTTAGGAAATCTATGCGGGAACGCATCGGAATTCAAAATTTTGATTTCCTTTTACCCAAGATCGACTTCATTTAAGCAACAGGCATAAAAGAAGTAGACGAAAGAATACCTTGGTTGATCCAATTGGATCGACGCTTTGTCTTCGGTTGTAGTTTCTGCATGAAGTCGCCCAAGCGTTCGGCCTCTACCGGTGATCCACACGAACACCTTGCCGGAATCCCATCATGGATTGCTACCAGAAAAAACACGGTTGCTAGACCGACTTTTTCTCTCTCATAAATCTCTCTTTAAGAAGCTCTCTATATTCACACGAAACAATTAGTCTCTTGGAATTGTGATCTACCAAAGAGCTAGTCAACCCCTTTCTTATATAGGGAGAGTGGCGCCCCATGTGTCCTACTTTGATTAGGAGAAGCTTCCTAGAAGATAGATGAATGAGAAAAACTGTTTCCTATTAAAACAAGGAAAATTACTTTGATTGATTTATCTCATTAATATTCAATATCTTATATTAAATATTTTTCCAAGATATATATTGTCAATATCCAATATTGAATATATCTTTTATTATATTACCATAAATCAATTTACATGTTGTATATATATATATATATATATATATATATATATATATATATATATATATATATATATATATATATATATATATATATATATATATATATTATATGCATACTACGTGCAATGTGCATGCAAATCACTAGTTTGATTTACACTAGTGCACACGCATGTATAGGCATTATATATATATATATATATATATATGTTTTAAAATCTAATATTAATATTTTGTAATACTATTAATTAAATTGCACAATCCATGTGTATTTTATACACTCCAAATTTGCGCCCCATATTGCCAACTAATTGGCATCCGGAATATTTTTAATTAATCTAATATCGTGTATTTAATTTATTCATAATAAATAAATACCACCATATTAATTTACCACTATAACACTTTATAGTCAAGACAAACTTTCCTTATTTGGTTATCACTATAACCGCATTTTAATCCGGCTAGATGTTCTTATGTGTGACCCAATAGGCTTCCGAATATGTTGGCCGTAGACACAAAGTGCAAAAACAAAAATGCCCTTCATGCCTAACGATCACGGGATAGCGTCTAGCAACACACCGTGACCCCCAATCATCGGAAGAGTCAAATGCAATGACTACTACCTTTCATGTGAAACGGTTACCATGTAAATATAATCCTATTCTTTGTAATAATATCCACGATCGTTTCGTCGAGTGTCAAACATCAAACCGTAACTTTTAATCTTGATATCATGTTCTCTCGAAGTAACTCATTTACTTCCACTTTGCAAAGATTCATGAGAGTAAGACATTCCTTATAAGAAGGCCCTTTCGGATATTCACTCTACTGATAGGGTACGCGATTTCCGGACGACCAAACATGTATACTCTGCATGCTTCAGTATCATACCCAATCAGGGCCGTTCCTGACATTTAGTAGACCCGGGGCAAAATTAAAATAAGTGCCCCTTTTTAACAAAACCAATATCCATACATAAATGAAATGAATCAAATCGCGTATAAGAAAAGATTAAGGCGAAATTGAATCATTATAATAAAATCATTCATGGGGAAATCAACAGCTTATCGAATACTAATTAACAAAAAAATCGTACCTGATCACAGAGGCCGTAAGCAGTAGACGGAGGAGAGATGAATTAAATTGTGGATACTTTTTTTATAAAATAGCAGAAAAAAAAAACATGAAAATCTTTTTTTTTCCTTGAAAGAAAAAGATGCTGGGAGGGGAAATGGAGCGCTGCGCAGAATGGGAGACGTGAAATTAAATTCTAATAGGGTTTAATTCTGACATTTATTCAAAATAATTTATATAAAAAAAAAATTAACAAAACTAGTACACAAGATTCGAACCTGCGTCTACAAGGAAGAGTAACCACTCTAACACCACTACGCCAACACGCACTAATGTGATATACTGATTTTTGAATATTTTATATCGAAATACAATTGTAAAACATGTAACTATGGGCCCCCTTGTATCGTGGGCCCGGGTCGGTCGCCCATCCCGCCAGGGCCCAGGGCCGGCCCTGTACCCAATCACTACCGCATGATCGCCCCGTGGCTAGGGGAAACCTCGATAGTGTCAAAGCATGACAATCCACACCGTGATGCCATGTAGACTCCGGTCCTAAGGATAATTACACAACCGTCACATAGTGTGTCATTTAACAGTGTAAGTGGGTCAGTCTAACATACGCATTCTCTAATACACGTACACGTACAGTCCAAGTGTCTCTACACTTCGATAGATGAGATTTATCCCTACCCTTAAAGACAGAAGGCATCTAATATGTGCTAGCCTTTTGTACTATCAATGCCCTATTTAACAGTACATAAGCCTAGGGACATTAAAGTATCAAACTTGTTAAAGTGATTAGAGATCTCATCAACCATAATTGCCTATCATGGTTTCTCTATCACAGTTTAATACTAAGGACGTTATCATATAACAATTCACAATTGGTTTTATAAAAGAACAAATATATGACAACCGAAAAGCCATTTATCATATGTATAAACATAAAGAAATAGTAGAAATGATCCGATCTGGTTGGAATGGGTTTAGGAGACTATTTCAATAGTCTTAAGGTCTAATAATCTCCTTTTTGTAGAGATTGCTTCTTTCAAGAATTTCGTATACTCTGGCATTCCGGCCGGAGCTTCTACCAAAGGTATATTCACTTGCTACTTCTTAAACATCTCTATGAACTTTTTATAATGAGCATCATCATTATTCGGTTTATATTTCCTAGGGGGATAGGGTAAAGTAGTAGGATTAATAGTTACAGTTCATAAAGACTTACATCTTTGCGGCTCTTTGCTCGCTACTCGTCTGCTGAATTTTCAGACGCCCGGTTTACCGGGGTTGTGTCCCGATTTACCGGCCCCTCTTTTTCTCCTGATTCAGCTACATTCTGCTGCTGACTGCTTTCTGATTATTTCTGGATAGTTGGTATAACTAGTCCAGGCAATTCTTTTCCGCTTCTAGTCATGATTGCATTCACGTCCTTTGGATTTTTCTCAGTATTACTGGACGATCCTCCCGGAGGACGGGCTGACACTTGTTCGGCGATCTGCCCCACATGGTGCGACAGATTCTGTACTAAGGCTTCCTGAGTGGTCAGCCTTGTATCATTCTTCTGACAATATGTGATGAAGTTTGTATTCAGCTCAGTCATAGATTTAGTAAGTTGATTGACCGTGTCGGTCACAGTTGAGCTCATCTTATTCATGGCTGCTTCCCAACCACCTGACTTGTTGAATTGAGGCATGAATCCACTAGTTTGTCTCAGTCTCTCTCCACCGTTAGGATCACTCAGTCGAAAACCAGGTTGGTCATGAGAACCTAGGCGATATCCACCCCCATAAGGATTTTCTTGCCTTCCCAGATAGTTCACATCTTCGGTGTTGGTTGCTTCGATCTCTTGAACTTTCTCAACCTTGGTAATACGATCTTGAATGTCATGTATCTTCTCATTCATCACCATCAGCTGGTATAAGATCTTTTGAGAAGTATCTTCTCCAAATACGCCTTCAGCTACTTTGGCGGTCTCAATTTGTTGCGTTCCCCATTGGCTTGTCGGTGCGATTTGCTCCAGTTTTTCTTCGGCTTCTTCAGGTGATTGCAATGCAAAACATCCGTTGCTCGATGCATCAACTCTCATTATGCATTCGTACGGGCAAAGTGATTCATGGTGAGGGCATTTCCTTTGTGCTTCCTTAAATCTTTCCCAAGCTTCTTTGAAAGTTTCAATGGGTTTCTGCTTGAAATTCATAATGTCTTGTCTCATCTATAGTGACTTCACAGGCGGGCAGTACTTGTTCATAAACTTCTGCAGCAGATCGGTCCAAGTTTGGATCGATCCTGGTGCTAGAGACAATAATCATATCTTCGCTTTGTCTTTCAGAGTGAATGGAAACAACATAGCTTAATGTTGTCTTCAGGTACTCCTGCTGGTTTGACGGTGCTGACTATCTCCAAGAAGTTGGTGACGTGTATCACATTCGGTTTCAGATGAAAGATCTTAGCCGCATCCTCTGGCAGAACAATTGCTGGCACAAATTGCTCAATCATCGACATTGCATAACTCTGTAGAGTTCTCATTTCTCTTTGTACCACAACTCCTGCTCCATTGACTCTTCCGTTTTGTCCATTTTCTGCCATGGTGTTTTCTGTATCCTCCAAAGGTGGAATTTCTTCTTCCTTCTCACTGTGATCTTCTCCTTGTGAGCTTACGTCATCCGCCAGCCTAACCGTATTCTCTTGAACTTTCTTTCTTTTTTGTCTAACAAACTTTTCGATCTCAGGTATGAATCTCTCGAGTTTGGCTACTAAACCTCGTGTAGCGTACTACAAGACACAAAAAAGAAAATAAAAATTTAGTGACTTGCCTCTCGCTCTTTGTTACACACGCTGGAAGACTCAAAAATATAGATTCGACTCTCGACTCGACATCGAATCGATGCGAACGATCTCGCCGAATCTGGGACCCCCGGTTTTCCGCGGTATAACCCCGATAAACCGGATGTACTTTTTTCCAGATTTTAACAGAACTGACTCTGTACGACTCCAGTATAACCAGACTATTAAAAAAAGACTCAATAAAATAGACTCGAATATATACAGACACTCAATCTTAAATAAAAAGTATTCTTGACACGAGTCCCTGGCAACGGTGCCAGAAAATCTTGATTGCGTGCAAAACACTTACTAGCAATAGGACTAGGTCTATCGTAGTAGAGTACTGGCGAGTCAAGGTCGATCCCATAGAGACTCGTAAGAACATTAAATTATCAAGATTGAGCTTGTCACAAATATGGTCTACGACCAACTATAATCTAGACAGTAGTAAAATTGGTCTCACACACTAACAATACTACGCTAGCTCACACGGACGCAACCAAGAGTTTCTAATGTTTAAGTTCAATTATGAGTAATTAGTTATTCCCTCCACACATGCAACAGTCCTCCCCATTGGTGAATTTTAATTCATTGTTCAGCTACGGGTACAACTCCTAACCCTATCTACTCCGACCATAGTAGTAGACAATCTATACGCAAGCTACCCTCCTTAATTGGTCCGTAATAGCCTATACGCATAAAGAACTAGAGTTGCCGGTATTGAGCGCTAGCTCATACCGCAAACCCGCCTAGACAGCTATCGACACTGATTAGCACGTTCCTAGGGTCCATCTAGATAATGTCCAAACTAACACTTCACTATCAGTACTTCATGATAATTTACGATGACATGCAAATAGTTGACCAGGCTACTAACATGTAAATTAAATCTATCGATCAACGCAGCTGGCGCTGATTATCATGAACTAGTAATTTACTAGGTATTCAGATCTAGCGATATAGACCGTCGTAGATCTAAAGAACGCAACCACTGTTTCATGATTTCTTCACCAACGAATTAGATCTATAACATATGAGGTAAAATAAACTAACTACTACATAATTAAACTAAATAAGCAATTAAAACATACTAGTCGAATAGAACAACGACAGATCTACATCTTGGAAAAGATAGAAAATCATACCCTCGAAGACGAGCGTAGATCTCCCTTGGATCTCTCCCTAGGCGGTGACTCATTCGTCTCTCCGACCAGAACTCATAAAATAATAAAATAAAGAACAAAGAACTTTTATTGCATAATAGTTGTAATAGTTGTGTGGTACATTGAATTCTGAGGCGAAGCCTCTTATTTATAGTTACATAAACCGACTTAGAAACACCTATATCTATCACTCGTCCAAGAAAACGTGTTTTGGATGATTCTAGAACCTCGGTAAGTCAGCGGAAGCTCTCGGTAAACCGAGGGTATTTTTGTCTTTTTTTCTCTGTAGACTTAACTTGGAATGTTCTGGAATACCATAGGTCCACTCTAGATTCGTCCATGATGCTCAGCCCAATATTTTGTATTCTAAAAATAACCAAATAATGCACGAAATAATATCGAAATAGGGAAAATAAACGCTAAGTGCAAATTACTCGACTCACGAACCTGACATGCGATATTCAACTTAAATGGTTCACATTTATAGGTCGAAACAATTATTTTTAGCTCATAATGGATATAATGTTGATGTCGTAGGATAGACTATTTTAAGCGTCATCACTTGCTGAATCAATTGAAGACCAGGACTATCTGCTATGATCTCATATACATAGACAAGTAAAGCAATAAAAGAATTCCCTGACCCTTTTGTAAACAGACTGTGATCATTCTTGGATTGAACAAACCCTTGCTTTTCTAAGGATTTTGTCAGCTTACAATTCCACTGTTTGTTGGCTTGTTTCAATCCATATAAAGATTTTGTTAATCTGAAAACCTGATTTGGTGTGTCAAATTTGAAACCTGGAGGAAGCTGCATGTAAATTTCATCATGAAGATCTCAATGTAAAAAGGCAGTGTTGACATCCACTTGGTGAAGATGGCAATTGTTGGCTGCTGCTGCTGCCAACCGAGTTCTAATTGTTGCTATTTCCATAACTGGTGAGAAAGTTTCTTGATAATTTATGCCATATGTTTAGGTGTAGCCATTTCCTACTAATCTTGCCTTGTATCTCTCTACAGAGACATCATGATTATAATTGACTTTGTACACCCATATTCAACCAAATAGTTTCTTGTCAAGTGGAAGATCCACCACCTCCCATGTGTGAGTAGTCTGCAAGGCCTCAATTTCCTTATGCATTGCTTGCTTCCACTCATCATGTTTGATTGCTTGGTTGCATGTCTTTGGTTATGTGACAACATCTATAACATAGACAAAACAACATACTCAGCTGAGAGTCTCTCAAAACTCATTACTCCATTCAGCAGATGTGGGGTCTGCTATACTGTGTGAGCACCTCCTTGATAAAATTTTGGTGCCTTCCTGGTTCAGGTTGATCTTCTCAACTAGACAGGTGCAGGTGCCTGGCTAATTGGGACCGATTATCCACTATAAGCCTTAGCTGCATCTAATCATGTGTTGGATTTCTCAGCTGACTCACTCAGCTGATCATCAAAGTTGTCCATAAATGACAATGGCACTGGCATATCAATAGTATACCTAGCCATGCCTAACACCTATTAGAACAAAGAAGAGTAAGTCTAAAGGAATTGAGTCTTTATAGCAACAAAGACATATTTGTTGGTGATATCCAAGAGTATTGCACACTTGGAAGGGCTTGAACTTCCAAGATAGACACATGTCTTACACCTGGAATCATACTTTGTCATGTACCGCTGAAGGGTGCAGAGAAACCAAGCAACCAAAAACTTTAAACACGGAGTAGTCAGGTTTAGTGCCATATAACATTTCATGGGGTGTGCTTTCCTTCAGCAGTGGTGTAGGTGTTGCATTAATAAATTTGACAAAATTCAAAAGACAGAAATCCCAATACTCAATATGTAGGTTACTATAGAATCTCAGACCCCTGGCAACATTCAACAAATGCTGGTGTTTTCTTTCAACAATACCGTTATGTTTTGGTGTGCTGACACAAGAAGTCTGATGAATAATGTCATGTTGTTCATAAAAAAACGTGATTTGAAACCCAGCTTCATTATCAAATCTAATGACTTTAATGATTTTATTAAATTGTGTAGAAACAAATTTAACAAAAGATTTCACCAAATCAGAAGCTTCAGACTTCTGTCTCATAAAAAAACCCAAGAAAATCTAGAGAAATCATCCACAACAGTCAATAATTATTGTTGCCCATTCACAGTAAATTGCCTCAAAGGTCCCAAAATATCAATATGAACAAGATAAAAAATATCATTCACAACAGTAGTACTTAAAGGAAAGGGATGTTTCTTTAATTTGTCCATAGGGAAAACATAACACAAGTCATTATCACAGTACTTTACAGCAGTTTATTTAGAACTAATAGCTTGTAATCTTTTATCAGGTAGATGGCCTAGTCGGTAATGCCACAAAAGTTGATCATCTACTCTATCTGATAAAGTGTTATTCTGTCTAGAATTACAAGCAAATCTAGTAACATGAGGTTTTTGCTGAGTTTGTTGTAACAAAACATATAAGCCTCTATGCAACTCAGCCGAACCAATCATGTTCTTCTTGCTGTCCTGCAAAACACACTTATTAGCAGTGATAAGAACTGTACAACAAGAATGATTAATCAAGGCGGGTAAAGACATCAAATTATATTTACAACCATGAATATATAACACATTTTGTAAAGTAAGCTGAGGATTAATCCTCACTTGTCTCATATGTGTTACATTCACAGTATTTCCATTAGTAATCCCATTTTCACGTCAACAACAAGTTTGGATTAATTAAATCTTTTAAAGAATAAACAATGTGATATGTGGGTCCAAACTTAACTCTAAGGTCACGAGATCCTTGAACATGTGAGAAATCATGAATTTGATTGACAACATACCCATTGGATTCAGAACTCAGTAGATCCATCAGCTTATGTAGTTGTTGTGCAATAAGATTTGGAGGGTGGAATCAGGTCGGGACCCGTTCCGAAACCCTCCTACCCGATTCCCATCCCGATAGAATTTGGTAATCTGTTTTTTTACCCCGTCCCCTACCCGAAAAATGTTGGGACCCGACATTCGGGATCCCGTCGGGTCGAGAGAAGATATCCCGAAAAATGTTATTTACTTCTTTCATCAATTTCATTAAACAAAAAACTATTTTTTTTCCTTCAACTTAGACATTCGTTAAGAAGGTGAAAGATAATTGGATTTTACTCGTTTTTGAAATCAAACTCAACTTATAAAAATACATAAAAATTGTGCCGACTTATTTGACTTTTTATTAAGTAAACAAAGAGTTGGTTGTGAAATATATAACAACAATAAACACAACTTAGCCGGTATGAAGAAATAATGATCAAGGTCAACCATATTATGTTAAAACTGAGTATATACACACTTTATTTGTAACGTGACAAAATGTAGGCTTGTCACGATTGAGCATGACACAATATTTGAGAAATTTTGAACGCAAAAAAACAATAACTAATCCAAAATTGAGAACAAATATGGTAATGTGGAAAATATAGTTGCTAGATTGAAAAAAAGAAAAATAATAACCGGGTTATCTTAATGATAATGATACATTATTCATTAAATAAAAGGTTATGAAATTTACTATTATTTTGATTGGGGATGGATTGGGTGTACAACTTGTGCCCGAATATTTCCCGATTATAATCGGGATAGGACGATTCCGGAAAAGCTCGGGTCGGGAAAAGTTCGGGATGGGAAAAATTCGGGATGGGTCGGGATTTCAGGAAATTTCGCCTTGATTCTAGATTTGGGAACCTAGTTGGTGACCTTTGGCATTTGGTCTTCTTCACGATTGATTCACATCTGTCTGATCAACCATATTTCCTTTCTTTGATTTGAATTTAGGCGGATTGCCATGTTTTCTCTAACAAGTTTCTTCTGTGGCCATTGAATCGACAGAAAATGCACTAAACCTTCTTGAAAATCTTGGTCATTGAGCTGTTTGCATGCACAGATACAGGTTTGCTGACTGCCTGAGTTTGGCCTTGTCCATTCTTTTGAGTCATAAAGATCATAGAATTTTGATTCTAGGACTTATTTTCCGCATACAACTTCTGCCTTTCAAGCTTTATATCCATTGCAAAAGCATCGGCATCGCCTGAAATACCATAGGCTCAAACTCATCCCTAAGACCTTTTAAGAATTTCATCAGATATTCTGCTTCCATGTGATCCACCAAGGTATTAATTGCATTACAACGGCACTGTGGATCATAGGAACATGTAGGCATAGGCATAGTAGTCTTGATTTTCTCCCAAAGAACCATCAAATTGGTGAAATAATGATTCACAGAATCAGCACCCTGCTTCAACACATGCATATCTTCAAGAAAATTAGAAATCTCAAGGAATTAACATTAGAAAATCTATCAGCCAGGTTCTTCCAGATTGCTTAGGCATTCTTGAAGTACATTAAACTTTGGGCCGTGGTATTTTCAACAGAATTCAATATCTAAAATCTTACCATAGTATCACATTACGTCCAAGCAAAGAAGTCTGTTGAATCTGCTTCTGGCCTCTTTCTTGTGCCATCTACGAAGCCAAACTTGTTCTTGGTGATTAACACCATCTCCATGGACATCTTCCAAGGATTATAATTGTTTCCATTCATCAATGGCTACACCAACACCATGGATGGATTCTCATTTTGGATGGACATAGAATGGAATGGAAGGGCTCAACTCTTGTTTCATTGCTGCCATGGCAATCAAGAATATGAAATCCACACCAAAATATACCAACAAATGATCGGAAAAGATCAAGAACTCAGAATTGACACAGAATTCTCTCAAGAATATGTGCAAAACATAATAGAGATGAAGAAAACTCTCAAGTTTCTTCATAGACCAGAGTAAAACACAGAAAAGCACTTGAAACTCTCAAGTTTCAATCTATAATACCATGTTGAAGTTGTGAAGAACACAACAAAATATAATGCGAAATTTTATTGCTCAAAGAATAATGAATGAGTTAAGTTACAACGCTTCTGATCATGATGTATTTATAATGTCATACACCACGTGAATAAGTTAAAGGTAGATGACAACAGAATAACTGCTCATAACAGAATAATTGTCTAAAACTGATGGGTCTGCTATCTCATTCAGCTGATGTTGTGTCTGATACTCAACATGTTGATGTCTCACTCAGCAGCTGCTGCACATTCTCTTGCATCAAGCATTCATTCATTTATATATTGTAACAGAAACATTCGAAGTGTAAAATATAAAAGTTAAATGCTTGAGTAGAATCTTAAATTGTCCTTGATTACATAGAAAAAAAATTCCACTAGATTAAATGTCAATTACTCCCAAGTGAAAAAAAAGAAACATAAAAAAGTAAATAAAAAACATATTGTACGACACAATTGCATAATCATGTGTAATTTAAAGATAATTTTTGAATACTACATATACAACTCATTACGAGAAACAACCACTAATTACAACATTGCCTTAGTAAACACACACACAAAATGCACATATACATACATTTATAAACATGAACAATATTTACATAATTATCCGGAGAATAGTGAAATATCTTCGACTTTTAGACGTCGTCTTTAATGGAAGCACTGTAACCAGATTGATCATCGTAATACTTGGACCATAGCATGACTCCTCCGTATTTTTTAGAACCCTTAATAGCTGGAAGGACTTGTGACTTCAAATCTGACACGGGAATGAAGCCACTTCCGGCAGCTTCAGGAGCAGCAGGAAGCCCTAAGAAAATCTTTGTAGCAGGAATCGAAGATGTCCACAACTTCCATGAATCTTCAAGATTAGCAATGTCGGTAGAAGAATACTGGCATGGCGGGTTGTTAAAGAATTGTACCCAAACATAATCAAAGAGGCCAGTTTTCAAAGCACCCCCGACCCAAGCATCAGGAAACGGACACTGAGGTGCTGCGGTTAAGTAAACCTTCTTACCTTTGCTGCTATATGCAGATAAAAACCTAGCAAGATCATCCCAGTACAGTCCCGATCCTCCTTCAATGTCGAAATCAATCCCGTCTAATACTGCGTCACCTAAAGGGCGTGAGGATGAGTGGCCTCCGAGAAAGTTATTCCAAAGATAAGTAGCAACTTGCTTGGCATCATCAGCAGAAGCAAGGGAGTAGCTACCAGAAGCCCCACCGATCGAAAGAATAACTTTGATCCCTTGTGACTGACAAAGAGTTATGTTAGAGCTTAGGCCGGTGCATCCATTGCTGTATGGATCACAATGACCAGCAAGATTGATCATCGGTGTTTCGCCATTGCCAAATGTTGCAAGAAATGCAAGATTGACGAACTTATAATTGCCGGTTGAGCAAGTTTGGGCTAAAGTTCCTTCATTTCCATTTTGGCCCCAGTAGATTGAAATCCCTCCACCTTGAGAATCTTTCACTTGAAGTAGCATGAGAAATGAAAGAAAAGAAATAAGGATTGATGCTTTTTGTGCCATATTGATCGAGTTGTAAGCTATATAATTAACTGTGTAGCTATATAGCTAGGATTCTCTAGTACTGCTTCTTCTGCATATGAATTAGGATGAAATGCAAGTAGTTTTATAGGAGAGAAAATTAACAACTTGAAGGAAACATTAAATTGCCGTGATAATAAATAAAAATAAAAATAACCGCTTTTTTGGATTTTAGTTCTTGTAGCGGGCATGAACTGCTAAGTTATTTTCATCAGTTTGCATGCCTGAAACAGGCAGCTTGATATGATTGACTTCGTCAGCTTTTATATTATTATTATGAGATAATTTATTTGAAGAAAATATCCTCTTCCCAAGCTGCCTGCCAAAGGCAACTTGTTTTGAGCAATCCACTTAATTTCTGAAACAAGGGAAATTAATTTTCCATGGTCAAACCTGGGCTAAATTACAATTTTGGTCCTCTAACTGTACAGCGTTTTCGATTTTGGTCCTACTTTTTCTCCGGCGATAATTTTAGTCCTGTAAGTGGTCTTTTTTGCAAAATAGTCTCGAGCGCCGGAAAGACCACTTACAGGACTGAAATTGGTCTTTTCCGCGATAATTTTAGTCCTGTAAGTGGTCTTTCCGGCGACAATTTTAGTCCTGTAAGTGGTCTTTCCGGCATCCAGGACTATTTTTGCAAAAAAAGACCACTTAATGGACTAAAATTGTCGCCGGAGAAAAACCAGGACCAAAATCGAAAAACGTGTCTAGTTAGAGGACCAAAATTGTAATTTAGCCACAATCAAACTCGTAATAACGGTGTGGTAATTTGTGTTGTATATTGATAATAAAAAGTATTACAATGGTACGTTTTATATACTAGTACAACGGGTATGGGTAAGACTGTAAATACACAATTACAAATAGGTTATAACCAAAACTACGTCGTATCAATAATGTCTTCAACACGCCCCCGCAATCCCGTGGGTATAGGGTAGACACGGAGATTGGTCTTCAAAGTGGCAAAGCAAGGATTGCCCAACGGTTTGGTGAGGAGATCCGCGAGTTGATCTTTTGATGTAAGGAAAGCAACAGTCAGTTTCTTGGCGGCAATAAGCTCTCGAACATGGTGAAAATCAATCTCAATATGTTTAGTGCGAGCGTGAAAGACAGGGTTGTGAGCAAGGTAGGTAGCACCAATATTATCACACCAAAGAGTCGGAGTAGGCGTAGAGACGTGCATGTCGGTGAGAAGACTTCGAATCCATTGAAGCTCGGCGGCAGTATTGGAGAGGGTCTTATACTCGGCCTCGGTGCTGCTTTTGGAAACAGTGAAGTGCTGTTTGGAGCGCCAGCTTATAAGGTGATCACCAAGAAAAATACAATAAGCACCGATAGAGCACCGATTATCGTGGTCGGCGCCCAATCGAATCCGAGTAGGCACGTAAATGCAAGGTCGAACAGCGGAGAAAAAGAGACCCTCGAGATCGTAGCCTTTAAGTAACGGAGAAGTCGTTTGACCGCTAACCAGTGGGCCTCAGTAGGTGCGTGCATAAATTTACTAGCTTTGTGGACCGCAAAGGCAATGTCGGGGCGAGTAAAACTGAGGTATTGGATCCCGCCAACAATAAATGCGTTACAAAGCCGGATCCGAAAAAGAGAGGCCTGTGGTCATGATGTAGTCGAGCCGAGGCGACCATAGGAGTGGAGCACGGCTTGGATTTATCCATATTTGCTTTCGCAATAAGTTGAAAATATACTTACGTTGAGTGAGAAATGACCATCCGGGTGGGAAGAGCTTCTATACCAAGGAAGTAGGATAGAGACCCAAGATCCTTAACCGGAAATGGGTGCCAAGAAACCGAATAACCTGTTCAATGTGAGTCATTTGTTGCCGCGTAATAATAACATCATCTACATAAATAAGTATATAAAGACGGATGGAGCCGCAGTATAGACATATAAAGATGTATCGACCTTGGAACCTACAAAGCCAAATTGCGTGAGAACATCAAGAAAGTTTGGAGAACCAAGCCCGGGTGCCTGCTAAGGCCATACAAACGCGCTTCAAGCGGCTGGACATAATCAGGGTGATCAGGATTAGCAAAACCCGGTGGTTGGGCCATGTAAACCGTTTCAGTTAGGTTGCCATGAAGAAAGGCATTTTGAATATCAACTTGACGAAGTGACCATCCCTGTGAAACAGCAAGAGATAACAAAATGCGAATAGTAACAGGCTTGACAACCGGGCTAAAGGTCTTAGAGTAGTCAATGCCTGGTGCTTGATGAAAGCCCTTGGCAACCAGACGAGCCTTATGACGTTCAATGTGGCCGTCCGCATGTAGTTTGGTGCGAATTACTCATTTATTCCCCACTACATTCATATTTGGGCTATAGGGGACAAGTTCCCACGTGTTAGTACGAAGTAAAGCATTAATCTCATCCTGCATGGCATCACGCCACACTTTGTGTTTAATAGCGTCAGTGTAATAGGTCGGCTCAGAAATGGTAGATGTGGTAACTAAGGCTTTTGGCAGCGGGTATCGAATAAAATCAGGATTGTGTTTCGGCTTCAAGGTGTTTGTGCGAGTGCGAGTGGTCATAAGGTGAGGTGGCGGTGGTGGTGGGGATAAGGAAGAGGAGGCGGGCATTTGAGGTGTGAGAGGTGTCTTTGAGGCGAGGGAGGGCTCGGCTTGAGGAGAGGTAGGTGGTGAGGGGGTAGTTGGGGAGGGGACGGTTGGGGGGATAGTCGGGTTGGGTGGTGGGGTGGGTTTGGTTGTGTGAGGGGCAGTGGGGTGCGGTGGTAGGGATTACGGTAAAGGAACGGTTGCGGGAAGTGGAGGAGGTGGGACTTTTTGGGCCGAGTAGGGAAAGACGGTTTCATCGAAAATCACGTGGCGAACGATGTAGACACAACCAGAGGAAAGATCAAGACATTTGTAGCCATGGTGAGAAGGACTGTATCCAAGGAAAATACAAGCCTTCGAGCGGAAGTTTGTTTTGTGGCTATTGTAGGGTCGAAGGTATGGAAAACAGGCACAACCAAAGACACGAAGGAAAGAAAGGTCAGGAGGACGGTGATAGACAAGTTCGAAAGGTGATTTATGGTTTAACACACGAGGCGGGAGACGGTTGATTATATAAGTGGCGGTAGTGAACGCATCTTCCCAATAGGGTAAGGAAAGATTAGAGTGAGCGAGGAGGGAAAGCCCAACCTCGGTAATTTGGCGGTGTCGGCGTTCAATAGCACCGACTTGTTCATGGGTGTGAGGGGCAGAGCGGCGATGGTGAATTCCCAAGTGAGTTAAGGTACGTTCAAAGTGCCGATATTCGCCACCCCAATCAGTTTGAATAGATTTAAGCTTGGTATTAAAGTGAAGTTCGATTAGTGCAAGGAACTTCGGGAAAAGGGATTCAACATCAGATTTATGCTTAATCGGGTAAAACCACAGGTATTTAGTATAGTCATCGAGGAAACTAATATAGTAACGATTGCCATATATGGAAAATTCAGTAGGTCCCCAAACATCAGAATATATTAAATCCAAAGGTTGACTAGAAGTAAAATCGGAAGTATATAACGGAAAACGATGACTCTTAGCAAGTTGACACGGAGCACAAACCGCATCCGGTGGTTTATTTGGAACAGAAATAGATAAACTACGTAAAGCCTGTTGGAGAACAGGATATGAACAATGACCGTGACGGAAGTGCCACTTGGTGAAGGGACCGGAGACTGTGTGATGAGCTTGAATAGGCCGAGAGGGTGGACTGTGGAAGTGGTAGAGACCGTCATGTACAAAGCCTTTAAGCAGTATGGTTCCTGAATAATCCTTGACAAGAAAAAAAGAGTCGTGAAACTCAAAGAAAACAGAATTATCCGAACAAAAACGTTGAACATATAAGAGATTTTCTTTGAGGACAGGGGAAACAAGGACATTGGAGAACCTCATCGGAGAGAGACGAGGTGATAACCGATAGAATCATATTGTCAATCTTAGTCCAAGCTGCAAGGTGGGTGGCATAATCAGGGTTGGGTACGGCCTGGCCGTCGGTGATGGTAGTCGGCGAAGGTGGTTTGATCGAGCCATCAACGAACCCGTAGACTCCTTGGCCTTTTAGATACGGTAAAACCTGTGCTTGCCATAGATTATAATTTTGACGAGTTAACTTGGTGATGTGCACTGCGGATGACGGAGTAAAGGACGGGTAGGGTGCAGCAGTGTTTGCGGCAACAATGTTGGCGGCGGCAGCAGTGTTGGTGGCTCGGATTTGGTATCAGACGACATGGCTTGTGGAGAAAGCTAGGGTTTCGGCTGCGGGTTTGTGTGTTGGCGAGTGAGGAAGCGGACGCCGCCGCTCTTTATTGATCGCTTGTATTTGGTATGTGCCGGAGAAGAAGGTCTTGCCGAAGAAGATGGTAGACGGCCGGAGGGTTTGTTTGTTCTTTTATTAACCTAGCTCTGATACCATGTGGTAATTTGTGTTGTATATTGATAATAAAAAGTATTACAATGGTACAGTTTATATACTAGTACAACGAGTATGGGTAAGACTGTAAATACACAATTACAAATAGGTTATAACCAAAACTACGTCGTATCAATAATGTCTTCAACAAACGGTAAGGTAACAGTAACATCTCAATTTTCACGTCTAAATCAACTTTGAGCCTGAATCTGGTTACATCTAATAGTCCTTAGTTGAATATTGTGAAGACTACATCAGTAGTATTTTAGTCAATCTGCTACTGTGTCATTACGACGGCTCATGTTAGGATTTTGTGGCTATAAATACGCATCTGTTGTAACTTAGTTCAATTTCAAAAATCTGTTAACACTCTGGGATAATGTAATTTGCTCGTCCGCTTTTGTGAACTAGTCGGCACATTGCGAAAACCACGTTAAATCTCTGTGTTTTTGTTCATGTGTGTTTGATCGTTATTGTCTATTCTTGATTATTACAATTAAGATTCCAATATGTTTTCATTTCATTATAGCAAACTAGTATCAAAGCAAGGTTCAAGGTATCCCAAATCTATTCGAGTTTGGTTGATTGACACCAATGTCGTAATTGACGCTAGGTTTTGGGATCAACGCTAGATTTTCGGCAAGATCAAGATGTCTGGATTGAATGTAAAGATCGATAAATTCACATGAATGAAAAATTTCAGTCTGTGGCAGATCAAGATGTGTGCCCTGATAAAACAACTATGGTTTTGGGCTCCACTGACAATGGAGGTGGATGTCAGAAACGCTGAGATGGCCAGTCTGGAGGAGAAAACGCATTCAATGATTTTGTTGTGCTTGTCAAATGATATTATCACATGAGTTTGTCAAGATGATTCAATAGCGTGGTACGTGGCTTAAGTTTGAGAGTCAGATATGACAAAGTCGTTGACCAACACTTTGATATTGAGGAAACGTCATTCAGCTTTAAAGATGGAAGAATGCCCATCGAGAGATCATCGGACAAGCTCAACACAATATTGCTTGATTTGAGGAATGTTGATGTTAAGATCGAAGATTAAGATGCATCTCTAATTTTTTTGGTATCCTTTGCCAAAGATAATATGAGAATTTTGTGCAGTCTCTTATCACTGAAAAAGACACAGTGTCATTGGAGGATATTAGGTCGTCTCTCCATACTCGAGAGCTGAGGCATAATGTAGCTAGTACAAGTACAGACAGTCAGGCGACTGGTTTGGTTGCCAGTAGCAGCAGCAAAAGAAATGGAAACCCCGGAATGAAGACATTCAAAAAGGGTGGTTTCAAGGGCCCTAATGAAAATTCCGTCTGGATCGGAATCTGGGGTGTTAACAAACAGGGGGAGCTTCAGGTTCAATCAGCTGAGCTGTAGAAGTCAGCTGGGAACAATAAAATCTCATTTGATCTGACCTTTGAGTGTGCATCTGAACCTGTTGGAGAAGAGTTGAATCTGAAGAACTCAACCGAATATGTTCAGCTGATGTGATTATGTCTTAATCTGGTAATCACATTTGCTCTGGTGATCAAGTCTGAATCTGTTGATCATGTCTACTCTCAGCTTTCTCATACGAAGCTGTTAAATCTGATTGATTGGAGCTGAATATGTGTACACGTCTGAATACTCTTTTATGAGTATCACGCATGATGTTCTCAACTGAGGTTTGGTGATCAAGTCTGAATCTGTTGATCACATATGGTCTCAGCTAAATCAAGACTGAATCTAAAGACAATAGAGAATCTCGTATGGATCTGGGAGGTTCTCATCTGACTATTGCCTTTCATGTGAAATAGTTACTGTGTAAATACCATCCTACCAATGTTGCAATATCCATAGTGTCTTTATTGGAGTGTCAGAACATCAATGACCGTATCTAATAAACTGGATACCCTATTCTCTCGAAGGAACATTTTACATCCGCTTTGCAAGGACTTTCGAGAATAAGACATTCTTGATAAAAGGTCATTTCGGATATTTATTCCTACTGTTTGGAAACTTGATTCCGGACGAGCAACATAAATCCTACGCATGCTTCAGAATCATACCCAAACACTACCGCACGATTGCCCCGTGGTAAGGGAAACCTCAATAGTGTCAAAGTATAACAATCCACACCGTGATGTTATAAAAACTCCGATCTAAGGATAATTACACAACCACCACATAGTGCGACACTTAATAAAGTAAGTGGATCGATCTAACGTACGCATTCTCTAATACACGTCCACGTACAGTCCAAGTTCCACACACTTTGACAAATGAGATCTGCCACTACCTTCAAAAGATAGAAGACTTCTAATATGTGCTTGTCTTATCGCATTATTAATGCCCCATTTAATTATACATACGACTTCCAAAAAAAAATATACATACGACTAAAGATATTTAAGCATCAAACCTTTTGAAGTGGGTTGAGATCTCACAAACCATAATCACTATTATGGTTTCTCTATCACAGTTTAATGCTAAGGACGTTGTTATATATACAATAGTAAATTGGTTTATGCGATAAAATATATAATAACAATGCTTTTATTATTCATAATAATAATATTTTCATAATAATAATATTACATAAACAAAATAGACTGTAATTGACCCGACCCGGTTGGATCCGATCCAACCCAATTGGGTTTCGGACACTAAACTAACAATCTCCCACTTGACCTAAAGCCAATCGCCCATATGCCTAAGCTAATGCTCGTGAACATGTTTCTCATGCTTAGCCTACGAGAAAGACTTGGTCAACGGATCTAATATGTTATCATCCGTGTGGACTTTCTCTATCTTTACATCAACTCTATCAATTATATCTATAATCAAGTGATAGCGCCGCAATACATGTTTGGACTTTTGATGAGACGTTGGTTCCTTTGGTGAGCAAGCGCCCGTTGTTGTCGCAAAGATCTGATGGAACTGGATTTTTAATGGAGGAACCACACCAAGTTCGATGAATGAACTTCTTCATCCAAAATACTTCATTTGCTGCCTCTGAGGCTGCAATATACTTGGCCTCTGTTGTAGAATATGCAATGATTTCTTGCTTGGAACTCTTCCGGCGAACAACCTTACCATTGAGTGTGAAAACAAACCCAGACTGTGACTTAAAGTCATCCTTATCAGTTTAAAAACTAGCATCTGTATAACCTTGAATTACCAAATCAGAGTTCCCATAAACTAGCAACATATCATTAGTACGTCTCATATACTTGAGGATATTCTTGACTGCAATCCAATGACCATCACCTGGATTCGCCTGGTACCTACTAGTCATACTTAGAGGGTACGAGACATCCGGTCTTGTACACGACATGGCATACATGATAGATCCTACAGATGAGGCATAAGGGATCTTACTCATATGCGCCCTTTCGTCCTCATTCTTAGGACATATTTCCTTTGACAAATAGAACTCATGAGACATGGGCAATAATCCTCTCTTGGACTGTCCATTCTAAATCTTTTTAGCATCTTATTTATGTTTGTGGTAGACCAAGTAAAATCTTAGATCTATCCTTATACATTTTGATTCCAGGAGTGTAATTTGCTTCTCCCAAGTCTTTCATGAAGAAGTTCTTGGATAACCAAACTTTAACTTACTGTAACATAGGAATATAATTACATATAAGCAATATGTTATCTACATAACGTACTAAAAAAACTAATACACTCCCACTAATCATCTTGTAAACACAAGGCTCATATTTGTTCTTGATAAAATCAAACTGTTTGATCGTCTCATCAAAACGAAGATTTCATCTCCGAGAAGCATGATTTAGTCCATAAATTGACCTTTGCAGTTTACATACCATTTGTGCATCATCTGAAGTAAACCCTCAGGTTGTGTCATCTACACTTCCTCAGACAGATTCCCATGAAGGAAAACTGTTTTCACATCCATCTGTGTGATATCATAATCATGGTATGGTACAATATATAGCAAGCAAAATCCTAATAGACTTTAGCATGGCTACTAGCGAAAAGGTTTCATCATAATTAATTCCTTGCCTTTGTTTATAACCCTTTGCCACTAACATAGCCTTATAGGTAATCACATTACCATCCATCTCGATCTTTCTCTTAAAGACCCCATTTGCACCCCAATAGGAACGATTCCCTTTGTTGGGTCAACTAGGTCTCAAACCTGGTTGTCTTTCATGGATTCCATTTCCGACATCATGGCTTCTAGCTATTTCTCTTTGTCAGGTCTCATCAGCACTTCCTCATAAGTTTTTTACTTCTTTGTTGTTGTAATTGTTCTCTGTCTTTTGATGATCTTCTGAGCCAATTCTCTCAGAACCTTCCCCAGTAGTAGTAATTGATCATATTTTACTGTGACATATATGATGTATAGTTCTTAAAGTTTTTTATCGCATCATTATCAATCTTCTAAACATGGAAGCTTGAGGATGTGAATTAAAAAAAAAACATATTGTACAGAACAATCATAATCATATGGACATCACCAGAAAGATCTTTGAAACATTGAAATTGATGCCGAGTAAATAAAACATGTAATTTAAAGGTAATTTTTTAAAAACAACATTTACAACTTACGAGAAACAACCACTAATTTCAACATTGCCTTAGTAAACACAAACATAACGCATATATATACATATATACATGCATGTATAAACATGAACAATATTTACATAAAGATCTGGCGAATATTGAAGTATTTTCGACTTTTAGACGTCGCCTTTAATGGAGGCACTGTAACCAGATTGATCATCGTAATACTTGGACCATAGCATGACTCCTCCGTATTTCTTAAAACCCTTAATAGCTGGAAGGACTTGTGACTTCAAATCCGACACGGGAACGAAGCCACTTCCGGCAGCTTCAGGAGCGGCAGGAAGCCCTAAGAAAATGTTTGTAGCAGGAATCGAAGATGTCCACAACTTCCATGAATCTTCAAGATTAGCAATGTCGGTAGAAGAATACTGGCATGGCGGGTTGTTAAAGAATTGAACCCAAACATAATCAAAGAGGCCGGTTTTCAAAGCACCCCCTACCCAAGCATCAGGAAATGGACACTGAGGTGCTGCTGTTAAGTAAACCTTCTTACCTTTGCTGCTATATGCAGATAAAAACCTAGCAAGATCGTCCCAGTACAGTCCCGATCCTCCTTCAATGTCAAAATCAATCCCGTCTAATACTGCGTCACCTAAAGGGCGTGAGGATGAGTGGTATTAGAGTGAAAGATTGTTGTATTTCATTGAATAAACCGTAGAACAATGAGTTGTTTATATAGTTATTACACTGGGGATATAATCGGAAATAACTACAATAATTATGCCCTACTCTAGTGGGCCTTTGCTTCTTGTGCAAGGCTATCAATACCGTCAATACGCCCCTGCAATCCCATGGTAATGGAATGAACATGGAGATTGGCCTTCAAATCCGCAAAGCGAACATGGCCAAGAGGCTTGGTGAGAATGTCGGCCACTTGATCTTTGGAGGAAATGAAAGCGACACGCAATTTATTGAGGGCAACCAACTCACGAACGTGATGGAAATCAATCTCTATATGCTTGGTACGAGCATGGAAAACCGGATTGGCCGTGAGATAAGTGGCACCGATATTATCACACCACAAGGTAGGAGGATGAGGAAGATTAATCGACATATCACGAAGCAAGAACGTGATCCATTGCAATTCGGCAGCGGCATGGGAAAGAGCTTTATACTCCGCTTCAGTACTACTTTTAGCCACAGTGGCTTTGTTGCTTGGGCGCCCGACTAATTAAATTGGAGCCAAGAAAGATCTGATGAGGCACCAATAGAGCGGCGATCATCGGTCGGAAGCCCAATCGGCATCGGTGAAGGCTGCAATGCGAGGAGTGGGAGAGCGTGTCAAAGAAGACCATCGAGAGAAGGAATACTTGAGATACCACAAAATCGTTTGTGCAATGATTCAATCGTATCCGAGGGCATGCATAAACTTGCTAACTTTGTGCACAGCGAAAGCAATGTCGAGCGAGTAAAGCCAAGATCTTGGAGACCTCCAAGCGATGCTACGATAAAGAGATGCATCGGAGAAGCGGTTGACCATCAAGCCGACTAAGGCGAAGGTTAGAGGCCATGGGCGTAACACACGGCTTGGCCGTTGTCATGCCAGTAAGCATTTGTAATAAAGTGTGTATATATTTACGTTGGCTCAGAAGAAGGCCATCCGGAGTAGAGAGTGCCTCAACACCAAGAAAATAAGATAATTTTCCAAGGTCCTTAACCGGGAAGTGGGAAGATAAATAATCAATAGTACATTGACGAGATCACTAGATGTACTGTAAGTAGAATATCATCAACATAAATTAAGACAAAAACAGAGTGAGAGCCATGATGATAGATGTATAAAGAGGTGTCAGCCGTCGAGGGCCGAAAGCCAAACTGCCGGAGAACATCAGTGAGTCTAGAAAACCATGCACGTGGTGCCTGCCGAAGACCATAGAGACTACGTTTGAACTTGCAAACATGATTAGGATAATCAGGATGGCGAAAGCCCTGTGGCTGTTGCATATACACATCCTCAGTTAGAAACCCATGTAGAAATGCATTCTGAATATCAACCTCTCGAACAACCCAATCATGTGAAACTGCCAGGGATAAAAGTGTACGAATAGTGACCGGTTTGACAACCGGACTAAAGGTGTCTGAGAAATCAACACCGGCTTCCTGGTGAAAGCCTTTAGCAACAAGACGAGCTTTATAACGCTCGATATGACCATCTGCTGTCTTTTAACTCGGAAGACCCATTTATTACCAAGAAGGTTCTGAGACGGAGAATACGGAATAAGGTCCCAAGTATCATTATGGACCAAAGCATTAAACTCATCTCTCATGGAATCCCTCCATTCACGGTGTTTCAAGGCTTCGGTAACCGAGGTAGGCTCAAGAGCATCGGCGGTGGCAGTGAAAGCTTTAGGAAGGGGGTAACGGACGAAATCAGGGTCAAGACGTTTGGGTTTAAGACTATTCGTCTTGGACCGAGTAACCATTTGATGGGGAGCAGGAGTCGGAGGAGAATCAGAGGATGGTGATTCGATAGATGAGGGTTCAGATGCAGAAGGTATAGTATTTGGAGTGGGGGAGGGCGGATGTCGCTCAGGAACAGACGAGTCGTGCTCGGGAACAGAGGAGGTAGGGGCCGAGGGCGCAGTTAGAACAGGAAGGGCTATAGCCGAAGGCAAGACTGCGGTTTCAGGAGTATAAGAGGGAAGTGCGGGAGAGGATGTATAAGGGAAGGAGGACTCGTCAAACACTACATGACGAGAGACATAGATGCGGCGGAGGAAAGGTCAAGACATTTATACCCATGATGATTAGGGGGTGTAACCGAGAAAATCTGTTTTAGAGCGGAAGTCGATTTTGTGAGTATTGTAAGAGGCGAAGATAAGGCCAACATGCACAAATCAAGACACGGAAAAGGAATAATCGGGAGACGATGATGGACCATTTCGTAGGAGATTTATTTCAAGGACTTTAGTGGGAAGGCGGTTGATGATGTGAGCAGGCGGTGAGAAAGGCATCTTCCCGATAGGGAGAGGAAGATGATAGTGAGCAAGAAGTGCAAGGCCAATTTCAACAATGTGACGATGGCGTCGCTCAATGGCACCACTTTGTTCGGACGTGTGGGGGAGGACAAACGATGGTCAATACCTATAGAGGTAAAATAGGTACTAATTCGATGATATTCCCCACCCCAATCAGTTTGAATAGATTTTATTTTCTTGTTAAATTGGCGTTCAACCAAGGCACTAAATTGAGGGAAAATTGACTCTACATTAGATTTACGACGCAAGGGATAAAGCCACAAAAACTTAGTAAAATCATCAAGAAAGCTAACATAATATTGATTGCCATAAATCGAGTCTTCGGCACAAGGGTCCCATACATCGGAATAAATCAAATATAAAGGACTGGAAGAAGTAAAGGACGACATAGGTAATCACTGACGATGGCTTTTGGCCATTTGACATGCAGCACAAATTGATGTAGGTGTTGAAGGAGCGAAATTTTATTGTGACCTAAAATTCGACGAAGAACCGGTACGAGCAATGTCCTAAGCGTTGATGCCATTGAGGACGGAGGAGCAACGAGAGGCAAGAGCTTGAGCGGGAAAGTGACTAAATGACTTGGAAAAGTGGTAGAGGCCATCTTTAAGGTAGCCCGATGATGGATGCGACCGAGTAATCCTTCACAAGAAAATAATTGTGATGAAACTCAAAGTAAAATGTAATTATCTTTGGCAAATTGAGCAACGGATAAAAGATTATTATAAAGGGCAGGGGCAACAAGCACATTAGTAAGTACATAAGATTTAGAAGGAGAGGAAATAATGGAGGAACCGGAGTGTGTAATAGTCAAACCTGTACCGTCACCTAGATAAAGTTGATCAGGGCCATTATAGGCATCGGCATGAAGGTTCAGGTTGTGGAGATTGTTGGTGGTGTGATGAGTCGCACCAGTGTCGGGAATCCAATCATTGGAGCCAGAGGAAGAGGCGAAATTAGCTTGAGGAGGATGGTTGGGTCGAGGTGGGTTGAAGTTTGAATCGAATCGATACCAACAATTGTGAACCGTATGCCCCCATCGATCACACAACTGACATTGAACCGTAGGACCTGAATTAGAGGGACTTGAATTATATTGACCTCGTCCTTGAGCAGGTCCCCGACCTCGACCTTGGCCATGGCCGGAAATCGGCTGCCCATAATTTTGAGAGGATCCACGCCCCCGTCCACGATTAGAACTGAATTACCGCCCTGTAATCACGAGAACCTGAGTTCTTTGCGTCCATGATTTCTAGTAGGTGATCTGCGATTATTTGAGTATAATTGTGAGGGTTGGGAACCGAGTTGGGCAGCGGCGAAGCAGTCACCGGAGAAGGCAAATTATGCTGAATCTGGGCTTCTGTGGTGAGAAGCAGAGAATAGACCTCATCAAGCGTGACATCAGATTTAGTCGAAAGCAAGGTGACGAGAGAATCGTAATCCGAGCCGAGCCCGACAAGTATATAAGCAATGATATCATCCGTATTCATGGGATGACCAGCCAAACTGAGTTCATCGGTGATTTTCTTGATTGTCATGATGTAATCTGTTACAGACATGGAGTCCTTCTTCGTGGAGGCCAATTTGGTGCGTAGATGAACCAACTGTGCCCGAGATTGCGAGGCAAATGATGTGTTGAGAGCCTTCCATATTTCTGCAGAGGTGGATGCTGTGTAAACTTGGGCAAGAACGTCATCCGATAGAGAAGACGTGATTGTACTGAGGATCAAACTATCCTGTTTGATCCAGTGAACATATGCCGGATTTGGTTTTGTAACGCCATCAGCGGTGATCGTCGGGGAGGGAGCGGGAAGAGAACCATCGACGTAACCGAGAACGCCTTGACCACATAGATATGGTTGGATTTGGGCTCGCCATAATGGAAAGTTCTGGCGGGTAAGCTTGGTAAGATGGAAATTAGATGAAGGAGAAAAGGAGGGGTAGGCGATGGAGATGGCAGCATCGGCGGAGGTGGCAGCCGAGGTGGCTGTGTCTTCGGCCATGGGAAAAAAAAAAGGTTAAGGAAGAAGAAGAAGAATTAGGGTAAGGTTTTTTTTTTTTTTTTTTTTTTTTTTTTGTTATTACGGCTGAGAAAAGAGGAGGGTAGGGAGGGAATTCGTGAGAGACGAGTTGTTCTGCTCTGATACCATATTAGAGTGAAAGATTGTTGTATTTCATTGAATAAACCGTAGTACAATGAGTTGTTTATATAGTTATTACACTGGGGATATAATCGAAAATAACTACAATAATTATGCCCTACTCTAGTGGGCCTTTGCTTCTTGTGCAAGGCTATCAATACCGTCAATAAGTGGCCTCCGAGAAAGTTATTCCAAAGATAAGTAGCAACTTGCTTGGCATCATCAGCAGAAGCAAGGGAGTAGCTACCAGAAGCGCCACCGATCGAAAGAATAACTTTGATCCCTTGTGATTGACAGAGTTATATTAGAGCTTAGGCCGGTGCAGCCATTGCTGTATGGATCACAATGACCGGCAAGATTGATCATCGGTGTTTCGCCATTGCCAAATGTTGCAAGAAATGCAAGATTGACAAACTTATAATTGCCCGTTGCGCAAGTCTCGGCTAAAGTTCCTTCATTTCCATTTTGGCCCCAGTAGATTGAAATTCCTCCACCTTGAGAATATTTCAGTTGAAGTAGTATGAGTAATGAAAGAAAAGAAAAAAGGATTGATGCTTTTGGTGCCATATTCAGACTTCAGTTGTAAGCTATATAATTAATTGTCTAGCTATATAGGATTAATCTTTAGTACTGCTTCTTCTGCATATGAATAGGATGGAATGCAAGTACTTTTATAGGAGAGAAAACAACTTGAAGCAAGGAAACATTAAGTTGCCATGATAATTAAAATAAAATAAATAAAAACCGCTTTTTTGGAATTTTGTTCTTGTAGCGTGCTTGAACTGCTAAGTAATTTTCATCGGTTTGCATGCCTGAAACAGGCAGCTTGATATGATTGATTTCGGCCAAAAATGTAGTGTCGAAAGAAAGTTAATAGTGGTGCCAATAGAAGCAGTTCTGAAACATACATATCCCAAAAACATATTGTAAAGATCGTAGATGCAAATTACCTTGACCTCCAAGCATGCATTAACACCCAGATGCTCACTATATTCTTCGGTAACCTGCATATATACAAAAAATGCGACCGAAAAATGAACATTAAGACTTTAATGTTGATACCTGATGTTCTTCGATTTCAGGATCTGAAGTTTTACACTGCCAATTATGGTCAATTTACTGCCACTAAATCAGATATACCATTACTCTTTATTTTAGCTCAAAAAGGAAAAATTAACTGCCTCTGCTAAAAAAGAAAGGCAAAATATCAGTTTACCACAAAGAGAAAAAAGCACACAACCAACCAAGCTTTTGTCAAACCATCGACTTGATCTGGTACTTCAGAAGAACATAATGTGTTGCGGGACTGAAGGCAGACCATCACAAATTCCTGAAGGTACTTCTCTCAAAAATTCAGAAGAACATAATGTTTTATTTTGATCATTTTACATATTTCCTAAGAATTTGTCACTGCGTTATACAATACGGTACTCTTCTCCCAACTTTGAAGGTACTTCTCTCACAACTTTGAAGAATTTACTACTAATGTTTTCCAAAGCATCATTAATTTTCATGTTCCAACAGTTATTCCTTATTTTCTTTCCACTTCAGAATTGTTTTCCCAAATAATTCTTCACGTTACTTATTTAAAATCTCCACTATTTGTAATTAGTCTTGAAATCTTATCAGTCATTCCAAAAGTTGGGGAACACTAAATAAGAATCACACCAAAACAAAACATTTGAGCAATCATTTTAATCATCTATAGCAAAAAATGGTTTTCTCTGGTTATGTAAGAGGAATTGACAAATGACACCAAACCAAGTAACCATGGGATGAGAAGATGTATGACCTGAACAAAACCCCGAACAAAGTTGTGATCCAACAGATGACTAAGTGAAATAAAGTTGTGATCCCAGATGTTAGCATCATTGGGAATTGAAAACATCATTCTGTGCTTGTAGGAATCTCACGACACATTGAAGAAGGCCATAGGAGAAAATGCAAGGAATCAAATGTTGTGCATATTGTTGGATATCACTGTTTGTAGTCAAATAGTGACTAGATGAATAGTTGCCCTATATATGAAAAGAAATGCATGCTGCTGTTTTTGTTGAAAAGGAAAAGTCACCAAATTACAGCACCGTCCTTTTTCTTTGACTTTTTTTGGTTTTTCAATAATGTCACCTACTCCTTATTCTATAAATTGGTAGCAAATAGCATTTTGTAAAAGTGCAAAGACAAACTCACAGTTTACTGCAAAAGAGAGAAAGGCAGCGACGAGAGTTTGTGAAATTAGTCAATGTGTAAAAATAGAGTGAAAAGTGTGTGTTAAATTGTTGTCCAACAGTGAGTGATATTTTTCGGTACTTGTTTGACGCTCCTTCTACTTCAATCTGGTTGGTTGGTTCGTACATCGGAGTGGCAGATTGTACACGGTTCTTCACAGATTGGGCTGCGGTTATTTTGGTGACATCTTTTACAACTCTTATACTCTTGTATTTTTATTGATACTTTGGAGTATTTTGAGTTGTTGTACGTGGAACACTTGTATCTCTTATTTACTGACTAGTGGAGATTTTTGTGGGCTCCGGCCTCGTGGTTTTTACTCTCTCACATTGAGAGGGGTTTTCCACGTTAAAATTCTGGTCTAGTTGTGGGGAGATGTGGGATAATGGGTTCTAGGATCGCGGCGTAGATTCGGCCTAGTTGTTAGGCCCGAGTCCAATGCGAGGTTGATATCGTTTAATCGAGCGGCTTTAGAGCATATCATGTTAGGGTTTCCGGTTTCCTAAAGGGGGGATTGGTTGGCTTAGCATAGGGTGTTAAGATCGAGTTGTTCAGTCTTAGCACTAGAATTAGAAGTAGACACCCGTGATTAGGCGTAAAACACTTTTGGTATTGGTTGGTCGGGTAATGCACACTCCCGGTTTTGTCATTCGAAGGGGCATAAGTAACTAATGGGATCGTGGTTTGGTTATGCTCTCTTTCTCTCTAATCTTTAAAACTCGTTAGTATAAACGCTTTAGTGTCGTTGTAGTTGTACTTCTTATCAAACAAAGGTTCGCCTAAACTAAGTTTAAAATTTGCTTTGGTACTCACATGTATTCCTCGCTCGGGTTCGACGCCATCTCTTTACTTGAAGAATTTCTGTGATCGGCCAGGTCAATTCTTGGGGTTTAGAGAGTTAGTTTTCGCCCTAGTATCGAGTTTATAAATTGTTTTGGTAAGGCGAAATTACGCTCATCATATGACAATTGTCAAATATGCGGACTTCAAAGTTGCTAATTCACAGCACAAAAGGTTGTGTTTTTGTCATGATATATATGAAAGCACTATAAGGGATCGAACTAGCCTAGCGGTAAAAAAGGCATTGCACTAACTGGAGGTCCAGGTTCGATTCCTATTGATGTTCAAAATATATATATATATATATATATATATATATATATGAAAGCACTATATATATAAGTTATGTAGTAAATATCACTATCACTCATTTAAGTGCAATATTCGAGAGTACTACTTACCAAGAAAGAAATTAAATGTAAGTTTTTGTGAATCCGATGATTATACTCCCTCTTCTCCTCCTAAGGTAATAACCCCACCCCTACCCCCTACCCCTGCCCCCTACCCCTACCCTTACTGATGTTTAATAAATTTTCTTTGTTTTGTTTTCTATTTATAATTGGGCGTCTTTATTTTCATCCGACGACTCCATTGTTGTACCACATTACTTGTACATTATATTGAATCAATATTTTAAAAGTTAATTCTTAAATCAAAAATCGAATTTTAAAAATCGATTGTGAGGATCGACTATCGAAAATTTGATTCAGTATATTGTATATGGTAGATATGATTAAGTTGATTCTTTCTTTCTTTCTTTCTTTTTTTTTTTTTTTTAGTGTGTGTGTGAGTGTGTGTGTGTTGTTTTTGATATATTTAGCGTCGGATTTAGAAATCCTTTTTTTAGGGTCCATAATCTTTTTGATATTGGCGGCACAATAAATCAACCGGACATCACATTTCGTGAAAATTTCGAATCTCGAAAGGTTGAAATTTTGAGTTTAAATTCAACTTTGAAGCGGTCAAATGTTAATGTGATATTCTGAAAATAGATCGAGATGTAAACAAGATTCGCAAATAACTAAGAATGCCATTTGTTTTTTCTGCAGTGTGTTGTCACTGAGTAATCGCAACGAAATGGGGTTCGACCTGCCCAGTCAGGTCGCGGTGGGTCGAGGGGGCAGCGCCAAGTCATGGGGGTTCGGGGGCAACGCCCCGAAACCTAAACCACTCTGCATGCATCGATTCATGAAGGATGTGCATTTTGAGATACATGCATTTTCGAATCGATATGTACTTTACCTTTTGTGTAAGGGTTGTATGCTTTCATCCGGCAGCGAAAGACATCCATTCGTTTATGAAGTCTTGCGACTATAAAACATAAGTATGAAGATGAAAATCCATAAATTTGACAACATCATTAGAAAAAACTTTGAGTGTTCTCGGGTTTGATTCAAACAAGTCAACATTTGAATCAAACACCCCTATAATATCACGAAAGAGATTTTCATTTGATCCTTAGTGACAAATCGTGTGGGACAAAACATCGCTTAAAAGACAACGTTATTAACGCATTGGAGTTTCTAATTCTCTGTCAAATCTTAAGTCTACACATTTTTCCAACACTTATCGCAGCGTTACAATCTGTAAATGCAAAAAAAAAAAAAAAAAAAAAAAAAAAAAAAAACTTGTTTGTATACATCTATTTTTTTGGTCAAGTCAAATTTTTTATTGGGGCCTTTATTAATTAGAGTAAAAAAAAAATTGGGCCTTAATCAAAAAAGAAAATTAACATATTATATTAGGTTGAATCGGATTAAATCTACACGATTTTTTTTTTTAACAGCTTTAATAAATTATTTTTCACTTGACAGACCAGGCTAAGATCGGGTCTCGGCCCTTAGCATAGGGCCGGCCATGCATGTCATGTTATGCAGGTTCCGCGTCTTTTGGATGAGAATTTTGCCAAGAATTCGGTATCCTCCGATTCATCTAAATCAGAACGTGGATCGAGCATATTTCGTTCTAAAAGGTTGGAAGATTTGCACCACTCTATTATTCCAATGGATTTGTGTGAGGATGATGATCATTTGCTTCAAACACAAGTCAACGTTGTTGCAAACAATGCAAAAAAGACTACATGTCAGAGTTTCAACTTGACAGAGGTAGCTAACAAGATTCACAACACGTTACATGACGACGACGACGAAGATGAAACTAAATCGTCCATTGATCCTGCATTAGTCAACGTAAAAGGGTATCGTGTGAGACCAGAAACCGCGACTCTTCTTCATCAGATTCTTGAACAACATGGTGACATTGCTAAAGATTGCAAGGTAAAAGCGTTACGAGGATGTTTCCTTGAATAAGTCTGTTCTTTTTACGAGAAGCTACAGAAATCGTCATTTCAAGACATCAAAAGGGGCAAGCTTAAAGAAATGGGAGAAACTCTGGATGAACTCGAGCATATGGGGCTTAATGTTCAATGACTAAGGAAGAAATTAGATGATATTCTTGAAGTGAAGGTCTTTCTTAAGGCATATGCCAAGAAAAATAAAGAATTCAAAAAAGGGAATGATCATTTGGTTACCTTAGAAAAAACCGCAGCTTCAATTCGGCAAAAAAATGTCTGTTTTGGGAACGGTGATTTCGAAGATGAAAGGCGACAGAAGAAAAAATTCAGAAAGCGCGTATTTTGCTGAACAATTCTCATGGACTGATTTAGGGCTCTTCCTTTTGTTCTAGCTTCTTTAGTTCAAAGTTTAACATGATTGAACAAACTATTTGGGAATAGTAGTTGAAAGAAAATAGCGCAGCAAGTCCCCGATGTTTTCTGAAAAGTTATGATATACCCTTCTGGGGGCTTTGATCAATTACACATTTACACTAATAGTGCATACAGCACTTAAATCAGCCCATACATCAGAGATTTGTCCCAGAAACCATTTTTTTTCGACCTCAAAGCCTTCATTTGTTTGCTAATCTTGAGATCTTTTTTGTCAAACTTAACTTTCATCGTCGCCAGCGTAGCTTCTGCAATAGACAATTTTTCCTTCAACATATCCACCTCTTTCACTTTTATCTCAATTTTAGTTTTATCTTTGTTCAGGGCATGTTTATTGTCAATAACTTGCTTCATTATAGAAAACTCTTTTAGTCTCTCTGAAAGCCATTCGACATCAAACCCCATGTGTCGGAAGTCGTCAACAACCAATGTCATGTCTTCAACTTTGATATCGAAGAGATCCTCTAAAGTCTTGTTCTCTAACTTGTGACAGAAAGAACATATCATCTCAAGATTAGCCAAAAGGATGGTCCGACTCTTGATTTTGCAGTCTCTAGCAATGTCTTTATGTTTGTCAAAGATTCGCCGGAGCATAGGGGCTAATTCCTTGTTCACAAAGTACCCTTCCGCGTCCATCATAGTTGAATTAATTGATGATTCTGCTTTCGCCTCATCATTAGATGGACTGTCATTGCTAGTATCTCCATGGGTGCCATTAGTAACCATAACTTCTTCAGCAGCAGCAGCGGGAACTTGCAATGGACCTTTCGGAGAACTAGAACACTTGACCTGATTTTGAACCTTAGTTGCATCATGCTTGAGGGCATTTCGAGCACAGGCTGCCTCTGAAAGAGTTAAGATTCCAGATGGTTGCACAGTCACATTTTCCTATATACAAAGCAGAATGAACTTAAGCCACATGAAATCCAATATCCCACAAACAAACTAACAAAAAGTTGTTTAAGGGCAAACAGGTTATCTAAGCCTATTTGACTAGATCTTGGACCATTATTTCGTACCCTCGGCCGGTTTTTCTTAGTTTCGTCATAAGGGCAAACAGGTGATCTAATCCGGCGGCATCTGCAACATCTGAAACCAACCAATTGGAAAATCTTGGACTCATCAAGCTCAACAGATTCAGCATGAAACCAACCTTCAAAAAGCAAAAATAGCCACGGAACTTTTGTTTAACGGTCATCGTTGAGAAATACAAAGTAATAGGAATAGTCACTTTGGGCCCATTTTGTTGCACGATTTTTTGACGTCTATTCCCCGTGTTTCATCGTAACACTTTTATCCCTCGTCTATGCATTTTTTACATTCACGGTCTATTTTTGCCATGTGTCAAGTTCTTATTGGTGTGACCCTATCATACCTTCAATGTTGTTGTTTGACAAATGGCACTTTGGACTGAGAATGTGAAAAAAATGCATACACGGGGGATAAAGGTGTCAAGAAGAAATAGTAAAGGATAGAAATGAAAAAATCATGAAACAAAAGGGATTAAAAGCGTCTTTATCTTAAAGTAATACTCATGCATGTGCCGCACCGAATATACATCAACTCCGAATTATAGGGATGCTTACAAAGGTAACAAACAAGGTCAGAAGAGTCCACATTATTTCCGCCTTTGAGAAGAAGATGTTTTATTCTAAACTCAGTCCCGTCATCCTCCGGCTTCTTCACCCAAATCAGGCCCCAAGAACGACCGCCTTTTGGAGCTGAGTTGGAAGAAGCTGAAGGTTTTGACTCAGAACTTGGCCGCGTATCAATAGAAGCCGAAGACTGATCAAAATTTGCAATCCCTTCGGGTTCTTTAGGCCCGGTAATGTTAGGACAATTTTGCCCTTGTACAAGTAAAGGACTCGTAGGAGAACCATTAATCTTAATAGACCGGCCGTGTGTAATTTCACTGTTGCAGCACTTCTTGCAAGTAGGCACATTTTCCTATATACAAAGCAGAATGAACTTAAGCCTACTTGACCGCATGAAATCCAATATCCCACAAACAAACAAACAAAAAGTTGCTTAATAGCAACAGAAAGATTCAGTATTATCCACATTGATCGATGCAATGGAAGCTGAACCGACCAATCAAGTTTAGCGCAATGCAAGCAAGGATCACAAACCACAGAAACATTTATTCAAACACATGGAAGACAAAGTGATGGTTTGTAATATATACAATGTTTTTCCCCCAAACCATAGCCCAAAATGAGGTTTAAATTGCTGAAAATAGCGCCAAATGGAATGTTAGATGACGAATAAAATGATTTTAAGTTAAATTATGAATGTGATTCACCCTTTTATTAGCTGAAAATGCGGTCAATTTACTTGTACAAAGATTTGAAGAATTATGACCAATATGGCAAAGAATGTGATGAAAAATGGAATCCGAAGAGTTCAAAGTGAAAATGTAAAGATTTCACCTGCGAGAGAAGAACACCATCGTCATGATCTTCATCCAGCATCGTCTTCCTCCTTTTCTGGCAACTTCCTTCGGTTTCCTTCATTTTTTCTTTTTTTTTTTTTGGGAAATGCGTGTGTTGCCCAAGATTCAATCTTTAAAGTGCTGATGCGAAAAACAGTACGATTTCTGTGGCTTAAAGAAAGAGATTTAAGATTCTGATGAAAAAACCACAGCTTGCAAGGAGCTTCAATGGAGCTTAAGCAAAAGGCTTTGAAATTCACTGTCCGGAGTCAACCCTACCCGGATATCTATTGTTAAAACTCAGGACATGTATTTAAGAAGGGTGTTTGGCTAAAAAAAACTTTGTTAATATAATTTTTTGACAATAAGTTCTTACTTATTTGACTCATACCAAACATTTTCACCCAGGTTACCCAAAATGCCCCCCGATCCCCAATTCCCCCGAATCCCTAATTCCAATTTGAAACCTTAAAACCCAATTCGAAATTATAATTGGGGATTTAACCCGACCCAGCTCCTTGAAATTCTGAAAATACCCCTAATAACTTTTTCCCCAAATCCCCAATTCCCCAACCCTAATATAAATCGAAAAATCAGAAAAAAAATTCACCCCCGCCATTCCACCACCTTACACCCCCATCTTCTCCCTTGAAGAAGATAGCAAGTTTGAGTTGACGACATCTCGGGCTGATATCATTATATGAAAGTACATTGAAGGTGAAACAGGGACGACGAAGTACACTGAAGAACGTGGACGACGAAGCGAGTTTGAAGCTCGGTTAGCAAACAAAGAAGGTGTTTATGTTGATTTCTGAATTTTAATTGTGTGAAATGTGTCATTGTTTTTCAAGTAGCAAACAAAGAAGGTGAATTGAGAATTTAGTTTTATTATTAATTTTATTTTTGGGTTTTTGGTAAAAGGCAAAGCAGGGCCTTTAAAATCCGGTCATGTTCTTTTTAATCCGTAATTTAATCGTAATCGTTGTATTGAATTGAGGTAAAGCGGGAAGGCCGTGTGAAGAAATTTGTTAGTGCGTCGTGGTGAAGGAAGGCTCGAGAAGAAGTTTCGTTTTATGTTTGTTACTCGGTTGAGGTTGAAAAGAGTGATGATGGTGTTTGGTCGGAAATGCGTACGTGATGTGAAAGCAGGCGAAGTAGCGACTATTTTAAACCTCCCAAAGAACATTTCATTTGATGGATTGTATGTGGAGGTGAAAGAAGAGTTGGGAATTGATACAAGGTTGTATGATTTTGGGATGAAAGTTATGGCCCCCGTTAGTAAAGCTAAACCGATGCTACTTAATTGTGATAAGCTTGTGAGAAGGTTCTTGAATGTTTGTAATCTAAACAAAGATTTGTTATTAGTTATTTTGAAAGAGAAGGGAAAAGAAAAAGACAATGATATTGAAGTGGAAGTAACACATGTTCAGAATTATATTGAAAGTCAACAATCATGTGATCTTGTAGTTTATGTGATGGGAACTCAAGAAACAAGTGTTGAAATGGATGTTGATGTTATTGCGATTAAAGAAAGATTTGTTGAAGAGACATGTTTGAATTCGGCAACTCAAGAACCAAATGTTGATGTTATTGCAAAGAAAGTTCAATTGTAGAGACATCTTTAAAATCGGGAACTCAAGAACCAAGTATCGAAATGGATGTTGGTGAAGTGGCATGTGTTGAAGAAGAGGTTTTTGATAGAAGAAGAGAAAGTGTTGATAGATTTGAGGCTAATGAGATATTTGAAGATTCTTTATTGATGCATTTGGGTGAAGATGCTTTTTTAGTATCACAGGAAACGTCAAATATGGATACTTTGAATGATGATGGCTTGAATGGTGGTGATCGCTTGAATGCAACGGAACCCACAAATGTTGATACTTCGAATGCTGGTGATCGCTTATATGAAACGGAACCCACAAATGTTGATACCTCGAATGGTGGAGATCGCTTGAATGCAACACAACCCACAAATGGTATCCTTGTTCCAAGTAATGTGGGTGTACCTCATGTGAGCATTCCTGAAGATGAAGACATTAATGTGAAGGATTTGTTTAAAAACAAATCGTTGTTGGTATTTAAGGTTGAGATGTTAGTTGTGAAGTATCATTTTGAGTTTAGAACGCAATCTTCCACCAAAAAGCTATATGTGGTGTTATGTGCAGTAAAAGGATGCAAATGGCGTCTGCGAGCAAGCAAATTTGATGCGTCTAAATGCTTTGAAGTTCGAAAGTATTCAAGTAGGCATACTTGCCCACCTATGCTTCGTCAGAAAGATCACAAACATGCTTCTTACAAGCTAGTTGGCCGATACTTTTTTTCGAAATTTAAAACGCGTAACCGTGCATTACTCTCTCGAGGATATGATGATTGATTTTATGTCAAAGTTTGGATATGAGATTAGTTATCACAAGGCGTTCAAGGCGAAGCGTTATTCGAATTCATTGGTTCAGGGATTTCCAAAAACGAGTTTTGAAAAATTACCTAAGTATTTTCATAGGTTGGAGGCCAGAAACCCGGGAACTGTGACGGAGATTGAAACTAAAGGAAACAACGAGTTTTTATATTGTTTTATGGCACTTGGTGCAAGTATAGAGGGGTTCAAGTATATGCGGCCAGACGTTTCTGTGGACGGAACACATTTGAAAACGTGTTACATAGGGGTTCTACTTGTGGCAACGTGTGAAGATGGAAATGGTCAAATATTTCCAATTGCGTGGGCTGTTGTTGATTCTGAAAACATTCCTTCGTGGACCCGGTTTTTCACAAAGTTAAAACCCATTATAGGTGACACCGGCGATCTATCAATAATTTCTGATCGTGTTGAAAGTATCAAAACGAAGATTGAAGAATGTGTTTGAGAATGCGCACCATGGATTTTTGTATATCACATCCAAAAGAATTTGAGGAGTCGTTATCCTAGTCGCAATGTGTCGACGCGTTTTTATGCCATTTGCAAAGGCTATCTTGTTTGAGTTTAAGGTGCATTGGGAAAAATTATCGGAATATGTGATAAACTTGACGAGTATTTGGAAGAAGCATCATTTCCTTCTGGTGTAGATCTCGGTTTAAAGGTTTACGGTACAATATAATGACAACTAACCATGCCGAGTCTTTAAATGACAAGTTATTGCGTGCTCTCGGGAATTTTCAATAGTTGGTTTGCTTGAAGCGTATCCGGGAGGTTTTACTGTTTGTGGTTTGGTGAGCGAAGTAAGCGTGGTGAAGAATGTGTTTTCTGTGTTCACTCCCAAAAGAGAAGAACGAATGACAAAAAGATACAACAGAGTACGGAAGTTCAAGGTTTATGTAGTTTCTTCCGTTAAGTATGAAGTGTTTGACAATGATACTATGTTGACTTACATTGTTGACTTGGATGTTTTCAAGTGTACATGCAAGAAATTCGATTTAGATAGGTTTTCATGCTATCATGCTGTTGCTGCGGCCAAGCACATAGGGAGCCACGGCTACAACTATTGCACTCGGTATTATAGCAGCGAATATTGGAGGAAAGCTTATTCTCAAAGTGTGTTCCCCTTGATAAATGAAGCAGATTGTGAGTATCCCGCTGATGTGCTTAACAGGAAGGTGTTGGCACCGACGGTGACAAAGAGACTATCCGGACGTCCATCAAAAAAGAGAAAGAATTCTACCGGAGACGGGAAAAGGGTTATACACTGTGGTAAATGCAAGAAAATAGGCCATAATAAAACTAGTTGTTCGCTATTGATTGGTGAAGATGATGGTGGCAGTGATGTTTCTTTTTAGCGTCTCTCAAAGTATGTTGTGTTGTAACTGGTCATATAACAAGTTTAAGTATGTTTAACTGGTCATATAACAAGTTTAAGTATGATGTGTTGTAACTGGTCTTATAACAAGTTGAAGTATGCTGTGTTCTTGAATCAAAAATCGACATTTAGTAATAGTGTGTAATCCACTTTTCTCAAGAATTAATTTGAATTTGATTCTTGAATAAAAGATCGACATTTATTTATAGTGTAATCCACTTTTCTCAAGAATTTATTAATTTCTGGTATCAATCAAATCCTATCTTCTAGGTGATTTAGTTTAATTATCGGATCCTAGTAAATCTTTATTTACAATAACTGATTTAAATGTATAAAACTTATTTAAGTGTACAAGGCATGATGCAAGTTTCGAAATCCGTACATAACACACATCTCATAAGAAAACACCTCATGCTTAGACCACATATTAGTTTGTTTGTTTAAGAACGCACTTTTAGTATATATACACCTACCATTGCAGTTATATATACACGTATACGTTTTTTTTTTTTTTTTCAAATTTTGGAGTGGTCTCGAGACTACCCACCCCCAATGTGGGTCCCCCAGACCTTATTTGTAATTGATATTTTTCAAAATTGAACTCTTTGTGATAATAAGTGTGCATTTAATTTCTTGATTGTATTTCTGTGGTTCAAATTTGATTATCCTAGGCCACACACATACATGGCAGCTGCAACTTGCATCTCCCTGACTAAAATAAAGGATATTCACAACAAAGAAGAAGGGTAAGTGTACCTCCGACTAGTATTGTTGTGGCAAATATCGTGAGTTTACTAATGAACTTGTTCAGACCTAAATTGAACTATACAAGCCTATTTAAGGCTTCGTTTTTCCAGTTTTAAACAAAGGCAGCGCTTTATTGAGTATCCCTTGATTCATAGACCGATATTATTGTTGTAAAACAGCTATACATTTTCATCAACAAAGAGCTGACAAAAATATGATCATTATTTCAAGTTACAAGTGAAAAGGGGGAAAAAGCATAATAAAATGGAAATTCCATGAAAGCATTCAGTAGATTCTGCATTTTATTCCTAATATGTTGCAGTTCAATAAGCGCATCATTGATATCCATCCTGTCGTTTTGCTTTTCAGAAGAACATGAAACTCCTACTCGGAATATCGATGAGCAACAAGACTCGATCCTTGTTGAACAGTTGTTGCTTCTGTATTCTTCATCATCTTCTACCGTCAAAAGCCGTGGATCGATGATTTCAGCCACACGATGATGATGAAAATTTGTCTTAACATAGTTATGGAGATTAAAATCTTCCGTGAACATGGTGTATCGTAGGTCGTTTCCACTGTGAACATCTCCAATAAAAGAATTCCATAGCTATATATGTCCCCTTTGCTTCGATACATCTCCTCCCATGCCATATTCTATACAAATGAAATGTTAAGGATTGAAACTGACCATAAAATAGATGTAATCTCAGAGCTAATGAGAATTTTTATTTCTAAGCACTTTTGCTTATAAAATGTACACAGAGCAACATAGCCAATTGTTCCTCAGATTCGATTGAGATGCTTTCTAGATCATGAGATATATCATTAGCCGTCGGAAGAAATTTTGCAAGGCCAAAATCACTCACCAAGGCACGTAAATCATCGCCTAAGAGAACGTTGCTTGGCTTAATATCGCAGTGAACGATTGGATTTCCAGAATGATTGTGAAGATAATCTAATGACGTCGCAATGTCTATTGCAATGTTTAGCCTTTCTAACAAGTCTAACTTCCTCTTGTTAACCCGATGAGCGGATTCTAATGCAACCATTCTTCTAAACTTCCATTGGAGACATATTCCAAGACCAGAGCCTTGAAATCATTGCCTTTGAAGTCAATGCTTGAACAAGAGGTAATGATCTTGACAAGGTTTCTATGGCGAATGTTTCTTAATGCTTCACACTCTGTCAAGAAGCTCTTGTGGGCTCCTTTCAAATTTGGAGCTTCAACACCTTGATAGCAACTATTTTCTACTTTGGTTTGATCACTCCATGGTAGAGCAGATCCATATTTCCTTCACTATTAAATTTTACGAAGAAAAGCTATTTGTGGATTTCAAAATGTCAAGATATGAAATGCGAAGGAGTTGTTTATCGTGAGCAGAGCTTGAAGAGGGCACTCTTTTAGATTTTCTTGTTTGATAAATGGCATATGTGCATCCGCATAATGAAACCAAGGCTATGAGGATCTGGATCACTAGGATTATGATTATATGGGTTGATAGCTTTCCATGTTCTTACGAATCTTTTGGGGACATTCAGGTAAGTTCAATGATTTGATTCCTCCACACAAGTTTTGATTTCCCACAATTGACAAGGCACTTGCATTTGCAAAGACTCCATTTCTTGGAACTTCACCTTCTAACATATTGAATGAAAGATTAAAATAGCTAATGAAATTCAACGTTTTAACGAAGATGGAATTTCCCGACAATTTATTCATGACGGATCCATGACATCAATATTTTTAGTTGTCCCAATGATGAAGGATCATTCCGTTTAGGAAGTTACCTTCCATTGTAAAGGCTTCTAGCATGTGACAATCACCAATTGATTTTGGAATTTCACGAGATAACTCATTTTGAGATACGTTTAACAAAAGTAGATGTTTCAAATTGCCTACTTCTAAAGGTAGTGATCCAGTAAAGTGGTTTTGGTCTAAAACTAGAACTAATGGTGAGGTCAAACTAAAAACTTCTTTAGGGAGTGATCCATTCGAGATGATTTTGAGAAAGATCTAATGCTTCTAGTTCGGTGAGATTGCTCAAGGAAACGGTATGCTACCAGTAAGCATATTTTGGAAGAGCGAAAGAATTAGCAGCCCTGAAATATCACCAATGGATGGAGGAATCTCCCCTATAAAGTTGTTCTCATAAAGATAAAGTTCCTTCAAATTTATAAGCTTGCCGATGGAGAGAGGAATGTTGCCTGAAAGAGTATTACCATTAACGGCAAAAGCGGTTAAACCATTAAGCTCTCCAACTTCATCCGGAAGGTTGCCTGATATATGATTATCGCTTAGCCTAATATATGTAAGCTTTTAGATAGATTAGAAATCTCCAAAGGTAGTACGCCTCCGATTTCAATTACTGACAAGTCCAAGTATTCTAAGTTAGTGCAGTTAGTCAAGGTGCCAATGAAGCTAATGTCATTATTTATATCAATACCTAGAGGATTTCGGCCGAAACTCAAATCCTGGAGTTGTTGTAACCTTCCTAAATTTCGTGGGATTGGTCCGGTAAGCATATTTTCTGAAAATACTATTATTGCAAGATTGGAAGCATTAGGTAATGTAGATGGAATCGACCCGAGAAATTGTTTGAACCAACGTAGAATTCTGTCACCTTTGGGAGTGTCAACCCTAAAGTATCGGAAATCGACCTGTTAAATTATTTCGTACGAATGAAAGAAGTAGAATTGATGAGATATTGTAGATTGCTAGAGGAACAGAGCCTGATAACATGTTTATGCTCAATTCCAAGTATTTCAGATTGAAGAGGTTACCAAGCTCATGTGGGATGTTTCCTCTTAGATTGTTTTTGATAAATCTAGAAATCGAAGAGTAGAAATATTACCTACAGATCGTGGGATATATCCACTTAAGTTGTTTCTTGTTAAGGCAAGTTCATACAGGTTTGGAAAAACACTTAGCTGATCAGGGATTCTTCCACTTAGTTGGTTTCCTCTTAAGTCGAAGACTCGAAGATCTTTGTACATTGTAAGGTTTGTAGGAATTTGTCCTTGGAATGAGTTATTTTCAAAAACAATATGCTGTAGGCGAAACAATCCGCCAATTTCTTGTGGGATTATGCCTTGGAATGAATTGTCATAGAGGTAGATCTTTTCAAGAAAAGTTAGATTTCCAACGGATGGAGAAAGAGTGCCAACCAAATCGAGTGATGAAACGTTCAGTACCGTCACTCTTTTGTGTCTCTTTCCGCATGTTATTCCTTGCCAATTACAGAACTGAATAGAATCATTCCAAGAATTCAGAAATTGATAAGGGTCACTTTGTATGTGATTCTTGAAATCTAGCAAGGCTTGGAGGTCGGTCTCGTTTGAAGTAGCAAAAGAAAGAGTCGGAATTTCTATGGCAGTGAATGAAAAGATGATAAATGAGCTTAATAGACTGATAATCATATTTCTGTTTGTCATTGATCAGTTTGCAATAACAGAATAAAAGATATAAAATAAAAAAGTTGAAAGGCTGCTGAAACTGAAATTAAGGTGAGGAACTCAGCTTGTAATGATCCTCTTCTTATAGCAATTGGAAAAAATAAAAATGAGAGAGAGCTTGCTTATTTCCCTCCACAAAAACACTTATCTTTTTGTTTGCCATTGAGTTTGCAATATCAGAACAAAAGATATAAAAAAAGAAGAAGATGACAGGCACTCTGCTAATGCTTCTAATGGTCCCTCTTATAGCAACAGGATAAACTGAAAATCGGAGAGCTTCGTTTTTTCCCCTCCACAAAACGGGTTCAGATCCTCGGCTTTTGTTACCCGGCTTTTCCCCTGCTTTGGGGACGTGGCCGGATCACAGCCGTCCGTTCGCGAAATGGAGAGAGAGCACAACACATTTGTGTGGCCGCTGTTCGGCCACGTCGGTAAAAGCTGGGCGGATGCTGGGTAACAAAAGCAAGAGATCCAGTTCACCACAAAACTCTTATCTTTCTGATTACACAATGTGATGTATCCGATGAAAACGACATTAGTTGAAGAATACGATACCGAAATGATGATGAATCTGCTCAAAACACCATATATAAAATACCCGATAAAAAAATCAGTAGAAGAAAAAAAATTCGATTACCTTCGATTTGTTTTACCACACGATCAGACAAGAAATACAGAACGGGAACGACGATGATGATGAATCTGTTTAAAGCACACAATTTTTTTTTTTTTTTTTTTTTTTTTTTTTTTTTTTAGGTTGATCAATAGATTGTGAGCAGTTTGGGAGGGAAAATATCAGTTAAAGAGAAAGAGGGAATGTTGGCGGCAAAGAAAGAGCTGGGGAGTAAAGCAAGGCAGGCCTCTTTTTGTTGAAACAGGTAAGTTAAATTGAGTGCTTTTAGTTGAAGTTTTTTTAAAGCATCTTATTATTGTTAGATATTATTTTCATAAATAAATATTTTGGTTATCGTTTGCATCTGAGTTTGCCATGCGAATTAATGTTATCGCAACAAAAGCGGGGTTCGACATGATATATACTACTGCTTCGTGTAAAGGTTGCGTGTTTTCATCCGGTGAACAGTGATAACCCTACTCTTCGTCATGCGAGAGTCTCCGAATTCGTTTATGGATGCTACGAACCTATAAAAGCGTAAGTATCTGACGAAAATTCATAAATTTAACAACATCATTAGAAAACTTTGATTGTCGCCGGGTTTGATTCAAGCAGTCATTTGTTTGAATCAAACACTTTGATCAATATCACGAAAGAGATTTTCATTTGATCCCTTAGTAACAAATCGTGTGGGACGAAACATCTCTTAAAAGACAACGTTATTAACGCGCTTGGAGTCTCTTATCTCTCGTCAAATCACAAATCTTATATTTTTCCATGACTTATCGCTTTTTTAACATCAGTAAATCACGAAAAATTAATAAAACTTGTTTGTATATCTTTTATTTTTGGGCCAAGTAAATATTTTTATTAGGGCGTTTATCGATTGGAGTAAAAAAAAATTTGGCGCTTTATCAAAAAGAAAATTAACATATTATATTAGGTTGGATCGGATTAAATCTACATTTTTTTTTTTAGCGAAACATGTCTTGTTCGCCTCAGTATCGTTGGATTTAAGGCCAAGTCTCGACGGCCTTTAAGTAGGGCCGGCCCCGGAGAAAAGGAAGATAAGGAAAGAAAAAAAAATTGTCAGCGCTGAAAAAAAGAAAAAAAAAAGGGTTTAAACGACAGCATTTTATGGTGGTATAGGGAAAGGGACCGGGGCCCTAATTTTCACACTCAAAAAAATGGGATGAGAAGATTAGAACAACCGTTTTTTTCTCCTATTATAATAATTAAGATGGAAAATTATGAAAGCATTCAGTAGATTCTACATTTTATTCCTAATTTGTTGTAGTTTATTAAGTGCATCATTGATATCCATCCTCTCGTTTTGCATTTCAGAAGAACATGAAACTCCTACTCGGAATATCGATGAGCAACAAGAAACAATCCTTGTAGAATCGTTGTTGTTTCGCTTTTTCATCATCTTCTACCGTCAAAAGCCATGGATCGATGATTTACGCCTCACGATCAAGAAGAGCGGTCTTAACATAGTTATGGAGATTAAAATCCTCTGTGAACATAGTGTCGGTAGGTTTTTTTCCTGTGAACATCTCTAATAAAAGAATTCCAAAGCTATATATGTCTCCTTTTGCCGATACATCGCCTCCCATGCCATATTCTGTTCAAATATAATGTTATAGACAAAAGGACATGCGGCGATATTATAATGTAATCTAAAAATGTTATAATTTTTGAAACATTTTTCAAAACATTTTTCTTATTAAAAAGTACCGGAGCAACATAGCGATTGTTCCTACGATTCCGATTGAGGTGCTTTCTATATCATGAGATATATCATTAGCCGCTTGAAGAAATTTCGCAAGGCCAAAATCACTCACCAGACCACGTAAATCATCGCCTAATAGAATGTTGCTTGGCTTAATATCGCAGTGAACGATTGGATTTCCAGAATGATTGTGAAGATAATCCAATGCCGTTGCAGTGTCTATGGCAATGTTCAGCCTTTCTAACAAGTCTAACTTCCTGTCATTAACAACGACAGATGGATTCTGATACAACCATTCTTCTAAACTGCCGTTAGTGACATATTCCAAAACCAGAGCCTTGAAATCATTGCCTTTGAAATCTATGCTAGAACAAGAAGTAATGATCTTGACAAGGTTTCTATGGCGAAAGTTTCTTAATGCTTCACATTCTGCCAAGAAGCTCTTGTGTGCTCCTTTCAGCTCGAGCTTCAACACTTTTATTGCGACCAGTTTCTTGCCTGGGTTGAGAACTCCCCGATAGACAGATCCGTATTTTCCTTCACCTATCAAGTTTTCTGAAGAAAAATCATTGGTGGAAGTCAAAATTTCAGCATATGAAATCTTAAGGAGTTGTTTATCATACGGAGAGGTTGAAGAGGGTGGTATCCTAGATTTTTTTCCTTGAATGATCGCATATGTACATCCGAATAACGAAGACAAAGCTATAAGGATACATATCATTAGGATTATGATTATATGAGTTGATAGCTTTCTATGTTTTTTTGAATCTTTAGGGGACGATCTTGTAAGTTCAATGATTTGATTCCTCCACTTTGACTTTTCATTTCCCACTAACGACAAGGCACTTGCATTTGCAAATACTCCGTTTCTTGGAACTTCACCTTCTAACATATTGAATGAAATATTGAGAAAGATAATGAATTCCAGTGTTTCCAAAGAAGCTGGAATTTCCCCCGAAAATTTATTCCGTGACAAATTCAAGAAAGCAATGTTTCTTAATTGTCCTAATGATGAAGGGATTGTTCCATATAGGAGGTTATCTTCCATTAGAAGGGTATCTAGCAACTGACAATTGCCAATTGAATTTGGAATTTCACCGGACAATTCATTTCCAGACACGCTTAACCAAAGTATAATTTTCAAGTTGCCCACTTCTGAGGGTAATGATCCAGTAAAGTTGTTATGGTCTAATGAAAGCTCAGTTAATGCAGAATCCATACTGAAAATTGTATTAGGGAGTGATCCATTTAGATGATTTCCATCAAGATATAATGCTTGTAGTTCAGTGATATTGCTCAGGGAAAGTGGTATGCCACCAGTGAGCATATTATGGCTTAGATCTAGAGCCAACATCTCCAAAATGTCACCAATAGATGGAGGAATTTTCCCTATAAAGTTGTTATGTGAAAGGAAAAGATTCTTCATGTTTATAAGCTTGCCAATGGATAGAGGAATGCTACCTGAAAGATTATTACCACTGACATCAAAAAAGGTTAAACCAAAAAGCTCTCCAACTCCCTCAGGAAGGTCGCCTGATATGTGATTACCATTCAGCCTAAAATATGAAAGCTTTCTAGATAGATTAGAAATTTCTAAAGGTAGTACGCCTCCGATTCCAATTGAAGAAGATGACAAATGTACTAAGTTGGTGCAGTTAGTCAAAGCGGCAATGAAGCTAACGTCATTATCAATACTTAGAGGGTTATTGAAAATTTGCAATACCTGGAGTTGTTGTAACATTCCGAGATTTTGTGGGATTGGCCCTGTAAACATATTATCTCCAATACCTATTGCTTCAAGATCTGTAGCGTTGGCTAATGTAGATGGAATTGATCCCGAGAAATTGTTTGAACCAATTGCGAATGTTGTCATCTTTGGGAGTGTCAATCCCAAAGTATCTGGAAATTGACCTGTTAGATGATTGTATGCGATCGAAATACTTCGAATTGACGAGATATTGTAGATTTCATGTGGAAAAAAGCCTGATAACATGTTTACGGCCAATGACAGGGATTGAAGTTTAAAGAGCTTACCGAGTTCATGTGGAATGTTCCCACGTAGATTGTTATATGAAAAACCTAGCACTTCAAGAGTAGAAATATTACCTAAAGATGGCGGGATATATCCACTGAAATTGTTTCCTCTTATGTTAAAATAATACAGATTGGACAAAGCACTCAGCTGGTCAGGGATTCTTCCGGTAAGCGTATTACCGTATAATTGGATGTATTGAAGGTTTTTACACAATGTAAGGTTTAGAGGAAGCTGTTCTCGAAATGAGTTATTGGCAAAACTAAGATACTTTAAGCGAAACAATCTACCAATATCTGGTGGAATTATGCCTAAAAATGAATTGTCGTCGAGAATGATCTTATTTAAAAAAGTAAGGTTTCCAACAAAGGGAGAAAGAGTGCCAACCAAATCGAGTGATGAAACGTTGAGTACGGTCACTCTTTGATGTCTTTTTCCGCAAGTAATTCCTTGCCAGTTACAGAAATGAATAGAATCATTCCAAGAATTCAAAACATGAGAAGGGTCACTTTTTATATGATTCTTGAAATCTAGCAAGCCTTGAAGGTCAGTCTCATTTGTAGTAGCAAAAGAAAGGGTAGGAATTTCTGAGACAAAGAAAATAAAGATAGTATAAGAGCTTAATAGATTGACGATGATCATATTTCTGTTGGCCATTGAATATGCAATAACAGAATAATAAAAAAGTATAAAAGAAGAAGGTGAAAGGCTGCTGAAATTGAGGTGAGTCACTCTGCTTCTAAAGATCCCTCTTATAGCAATAGGAGAAAAATAAAAAGTAGAGAATAGTATAGTTAGTGTTTATTCCACTCCACAAAACACTTATTTTTCTAATAATTTGTTTTCCACAAAGACATTGACAAACACTGATAATTTGTTAGTGTTTATCCCCCGAAAATTTGTTTTCTGATAATTTGTTTTCTCAGAAAACGACTTGTGTGGAAACTAAAGTGAGCAAATTGATAAATATCGGAATGTGTTAAAAGACTTGGTCAACTTAGTGCATTTGCAAAATGATCGTGCGCACATGTTTTTGTTTCAAGTACAAAATTTTAAAACTACGAATTGAACATTATAGCTTAGCAATAAAACAAGTGTCTCAAAAATTTGAACCGACGGTATGTATTAGTCCTCATTAGAAAGACAAATCCTCATTAAAAAGGATGGAGGAATTTTTTATTGGATGAAAAGGACAAATCAAACAGTAGAACAGTAGATTTGATGTCTATTTCACTGTAAATACAATGCAACGAACAATGGATTTTGAGTAACAAACAGTGAAATTGTCATTTAACACATAATTTTTTTCCACTGTCGTTACTCCTATTTTTCAAATTTTTTTTGTCCTTTATTACCACTCCCCTAGAGTAATATCACAAGCCTCAATAGTTTAGCGCACCGACTTAGCGCAGATTTCAACAATTTTACCTTGTAGTGTGTAAGTCAGTTGTTATGGTATAAATTCGTTATTTTCGAAGTAAAACAGAGGATACTTACAGAATACAAATGATGGTACCATCCGAAAAATGTAGAAAATGTTGTAGCATGGGATAAATAACGGTACCGTCGAAAATTTTGATTGCTCTGTCGGTTTTCAATCCACTGTAGAAATCACAGTAGGTCTTCGCAGCAAAGGATCTGGATCCCCTACACCTTATCACTAACAGAGATGGAAAAGTGAGTTGTATTGTTCACAATTGAGTGTTACAATATATATATTTAGGTTTAGACTGAGCAAATTGATCACGGCAGAAGGCAGCAAATTGATCAAATTGATCACGGCAGCAAATTGATCAAGGCAGCAAATTGATCAAGGACAACAATTGATCAGGTCCTTCATCTTTGAATTTAAAATAAAAAATAAAAAAAAGGAAAAGCTTCGAAAGGACAGTAATTGATCAGGACCTTCGTCTTTGGAAAAAACACATAGGAATAGCTTCGAACAGGGTCTGGCAAAAAGAGAGGCTACAATTGTGGACAGGTTCGGCAGCAGCACTGGTTTTGCGTCAAGGGCAGAATTTTCAGCCTGTTTTTTGGCAACTAGGGTTCTTTTTCGACAAGGGCAGGATTTCTGTTGCTCCGGTGGGGCTCGATGACGGAGCCACCTGACTTGTCCGATCGTCCTAAACCTCCGGACGCCACTGGCCAGCCTACAAAATCCTATGCGGCTGCCACAGCAAGCCCGACAGCAGAGATACCAGATTTTGGCGTGTATGGTACGTGCAAAGGTGAGCCAGCTTTCTTCGTCTCTCGTAATGAACTAGAGATACTTTCACGTCCATTTGCGAATGCATTGGTAGCCCGATTCCCTGACTACAGGCCTCGTATCGAGGATATTCGTAAGTTTTTCTTGCGTCTTGATCTTAAAGCTACTTGCAAAGTTGGTCTTCTTGATACTAAACACGTCCTTGTCCATCCGGGTTGTCAAGAAGATTATAATAGACTCTTTACTCGTCGTGAATGGTTTATGGGATCAAATCGTTTTGTGCTTTCTAAGTGGACGATAGATTTTCACTGCAATGCGGATTGCTCATTGGTCCCTATTTGGTTTGAACTCCCGGGTCTTCCGCTTCCTTACTTTAATCCGAAGTATGTGAGTAAGATAGGTGGATTGATAGGTAGACCATTACAAACTGATGCTGCTACCACTGATTTGAGGAGACCGTCGGTCGCTCGGGTTCTTGTTGAGGTTGATATTTTAAAACCACGGTGTACTCGTATTTGGTTGGGTGAAGATGTCCATAATGGCGGTGGCAAGAAGTCAGCGCAGAAATTTTGGCGGATTATTGTACTTTTGCCATCGCATTGGTCATCTTGAGGTGAAATGTAGGCGGAAAAATCCACCACCGGAGAATATGCGGAAGAATTCGGGCATGAGCAATGGTCAACCGAGGAAGACAGACAGGCATAATTCTGAAACAAATCCGACTAAGCCTCAACAAGTCTATCAAGTGAAACAACATAGCACTGTAACTCCAATTAATCCGTCTGATATGCACATAAATAGTGTGACTACGACGGCTTTGGTCCATCTTGAGCAATACTTCCCTTCCTTTAGCCTCAAGTCCGCAACTTTGTTAATATTACGCATAATTCATTTAGCATCCTTGAGTCACTGCGAAGAGGAACTATTGGAGACTTCTCACCAATCTCTTCTTAAAGAAGATCACGAACGACAAAACGAAAATCGTCCCCATTCGGCCGGCGATGGATCCTCTCGGCACGTGGACCTCACCGAATTAAAGGATTTCCATGGGACGCTAGAGCTACGTTTTAAGCAGTCGGGCATTAGACCGGATCCACCAACCAGCCCGCACTTTGATATCGTGGGATCGCACTCTGCTATTTTCTGATTGGAGCCGTGTCCCGTGGAGGATCGGTGGCGTTGGCTTTAGTTCCGCCCTCCGCGATCTTCCTGGCTCTCTCTATGAAGGATGGTGAGGACATTGACACATTTGTGTTAGCAAATGAGGATCGGCTTCACGAGGAAAACAAATCGGATGGTCCTCTACGATCAATGCTACGGCTAAAAAACGGAGGAAAAAAGGTAAATCAACAACTTCTTCGGATTCGGCTCCATCTCAAGCTTATCAACTTCGGTCTTCCAATGTTTAGTCCTATCAACATTTTATATTGGAATGTTCAAGGTATTGGTAATGTCTCTTCTCAAACTTGTCTCAAAAATATTTGTAGACGTAATAATGTTAAGATTTTAGTGTTGATTGAACCAATGTGTTCTGCTAATCTTTGTTCCACCATTCGGCTTAAACTAGGATTTGATTACTCTCAATCTCTGTTGCGAGGTAAAATTTGGTTTCTCTGGACTGGGGTTACTTGCTCGTTGTCCACGGATTGTGATCAATTGTGTGCTGGTGAGGTCACGGATCGAGAATGGCGGCGTGTTTTGGTGTCGGCATTTATGCGAAGCACTCTCGTCAAGCTCGTACTCTCTCTTTGTACGCGGTTAAAGCTCAGGCGAGAGGTTAACACACGGCCATGGCTTCAGGGAGATTTTAATATTGTTCGGATGCTAGAGGAAAGGAAGGGTGGAGCCTCACAGGGCTAATGACATGTTGGACTTTAATGAGTGCGTTCAAGTGGCTAATCTTACGGCGTGCTTTGAAGGCTCGCAATTTACTTGGCACAATCGGAATATGTGGCAGCGTCTTGTGAGGTGTTCCTTAATGAGGCTTGGTTGGACCATTTTAATATGACAAAGGTTTTACACTTACCAAGGGTCCACTCGGATCAACGCCCTTTGCTCGCTACTTGTGGCTCTATTACCGCTCGTAAGTCTTCATTTCGGTTTCTTAATGTGTGGACGGATGGCGGATCTTTTATGATGTGGTTAAATCTGTGTGTGAAATTTGAACCGGAAGTTGGTCAAGGAATGGGGCTCTGGCAACTAAATTGAAGAAGCTTGGATATAAGCTTCTTGAGTGGAATCATCTGTTTTTGGGAATATTTTTGATAACACTGAAAGCGCGGCGGAGGTCAATGTTAAAGCGTTGAGGCATGATCAAGTCGGGTCTCTTGATACCCATCTACGGATCTCGATAGGGCTATTATGGATTATGAGAGATGCAACAATATTGAGACTCGATTTCTTAAGCGAAAGCGTGATTAAATGGATTGAGGCGGGGGCGTAATAGTAAGTACTTCCATGCTATTTGCAAGGAAAGGCGGAACCATAACTATATCCATCGTATTAAAAGTGAGGTGGTAATTGGATTGACAATCAAGCGAGAGACGGATTTCTTGAAGACCTTCTTTGAAAACCTTTTCACGGCTAGTCGGACGAGGGATTGGTGCTCCTTTGAAGTCGTTTATCCTCCTCAAATCTCGAGGATCGAATGCGAGCCTTATTGCGACCCCTACAGTGAGGAAATTCACAATATTATTCTTTCCATTGATCCGGATAGTCTTTGCGGGTCGATGGCTTTACCTCTCACTTTTTCCGATTGTGTTGGGACATCATTAAGCATGACATGACTAATGCGGTTTCTGACTTTTTCCTCGGTGGCCACCTTCCACGATATTTTTCCACGTCCTCGATTATTCTTCTTCCAAAGAAGGTGGGGGCTGATTGTTGGAAAGATTTCCGTCCTATTAGCTTATACCTTTGTCTTCTCCAAGATCATCACTAAGATAATCACTCAGCGGTTGAATGCGTATCTCCCTATCTTTGGTGGCGGACCACCGGTCGGGCTTTTGTGCCAGTCGTTCCATTACGGATAATATTCTTTTAGCTCAAGAAGCTGTGTAAGGATGTGAATAAGAAGATCCGAGTACTAACATTTTGCTTAAGCTTGACATGAGAAAGCTTATGATCGAATGGAATGGGGTTTCATTATGCAGATTTTGAGGATGTTTGTCTTTCAAGAGCTCTGTGTGGATCTCATCTTCCGGACTTTGGCGGATAATTGGTTCTATGTCCTTCTGAATGGCATTCCGTCACCCTCCTTTCATGCGACTCGTGGTGTCAAACAAGGTGACCCTCTTTCTCCCGCTCTTTTTGTTCTTGCAGCAGAGTATTTTGGGAGGCTTATTAATGATTTCATGAGCGACAACCGGGTATGCATTATCATTTCTAAAGTCACGGGGATACATTACTTGGGCTTTTTTGCGGATGATACGATTCTTCTTACTCGATGCAATAAGAAAGGTCTTAAAGCGTCTTAAGGAGGTTTTCATCACTATGAAATTGTTTGGGACAACGAATTAATGCGAGTAAAACACGTTCATTGGTCATAAGTTGCATGCCACTCAACTCCGTTGGATCCAGGATGCTTTGGGTTTTATGAGGAGAATATGCCTTTTCGCTATCTTGGTGCTCCTCTTTTTCGAGGACGGAATAGAATCGGCTACTCTCAAGACATTATTGACAAGGTTCATCATCGGCTTTTCATTGGGAAGTCAATTTCTTTGTCGTTTGGAGGTAAACTTATATTCTTTGAGGCATGTGTTAACTTCTATTCCGATTTTTATCCTTCAAGTTTTGGTCCCTCCTAAAGAGGTTATTCATCGGTTACATCGTCTTTTTAATAAGTTTCTTTGGGATGGCGGAACCAACGGGAGCCATATTCACTGGACGTCGTGGGAAAGTGTTTGTAAGCCTACGGAGGAAGGGGGTTTAGGGATGCGAAATCTTTTTGAAGTTATGGATTCCTTTGCGGTTAAATTGTGGGTTCGTCTTCGGATGAGACAGGGGATTTGGGCCCAGACAATCTATAATACCTATATTGCGAATCAGTCGCCCCTGCAAGCTTCCCTTCCCAGAAATCCGACGCAGATGGTTAAGAAAGTTTGGCAATTGCGTGATATTGCTGAATATGCTATCACGTGGAAGGTCAATGCCGGTAATATAGATTTCTGGAGAGATAAATGGGTGAACATTGATTTGGGCGATCCCCCAGACAACGAATTTAGGAAGGTGAAAGATTTCTTTGTGAATGGGAGGTGGAATGTTCCTCTTTTACAAGAACATCTTCCTCTACATATTGTGGATGAGATTTTATGCATACCATTTCGACCTGACCAGGACGACGAATTGATTTGGATTTTAAATTCGGATGGGCATTTCAGTACTAAGTCGGCGTGGAATATGCTACGGGCTCAAAAACCGGTTCGTCCTCTCTTCAAGTTAATTTGGAACAATATGTTACCTCTAAAGATTTCTTTCTTCTCTTTGGAGACTAGTCAATAATGTTCTTCCTACAGATTCGAACATTCAAGCGGCGTGGTATTACTTTGGTTTCTAAGTGTTTTTTGCGTGCCGACAAAGGGAAGATCTCCGTCATATTTTCATTGAGTGTCCTTTTGCCCGATCTATCTGGAGTCACTTTATGAGTCAATTTGGCCTTCGTTTCACTCCTACTCTTTGGGATTGTTCTATGTTTAATTTACGGATCAACTCTTCGCCCACATATATAATATCGCCTTCTTGTACCGGTAATTGTGTGTTGGGGCATCACGGACGGAGAGGAATAAGTGTAGACATGAAGATTTTTGTCAAATACATTGGCGTACCAACATTCTCATTGAGAGAATGATCAGACAGTAGCTTTCGAAAATTTGTTGACCGTAAACATATTGGGATTGATTGGGATGTTCCTTTTTCAAGCCTTTCAAGGTGAAAACTTCGCCCCAAGCGTCGCTTGATCCAATTACGGTGGATTCCTCCCCATGTCGGTCGGGTGAAGCTCAATGTAGACGGTAGTGTCAGAAATGGAGTTGCTTATTGGGGTGGAATTATTCGGGATTCGCATGGTAACTTTGTCGTTGCGTTTCATGCTTGCTTCGGCCATGGGAATGTTCTTGATGCGGAAGTGAAGGCGCTGCTCTTTGGTATTCGGTTGCGTCCACATGTTTTGCCTCTTGATATTGAGGCCTGACTCCACATTTGTTTCTCGTGTGATATCCGGAAATCATAGTGGAGGTTGGCCCCTCTGCATCTCGATTGGTCGATTTTGGCTTGTCTTGAAATACCACACAACATCTCTCATGTGTTTGGGAATGTAATAGAGTGGCGGACGACTTAGCGGCTATGGAAGGAGGCGATATGACGTTTAATCATCTTAACGGCGTGCGATCATATTCAGCAGTTATTAGTGATGATTTACATGGCCCTCTCTTATTATTCGACATGTTGCGAGACAACTAGGGAAGCACTCTTCACTTGTGAAAGAGGGAGCAGCGTTTCCACATCGGCGTTGTCATATTCGGATGCGAATGGCTCCTCGGCTGGAAGCACCCCTCCTTTTCTAGTTGGGGTGCAAATCAGGTGTTTTCTATCCATCGTCTATTCACTAATTGGCACGTAGTACACTTTTTCACTGATTTTTATGCTTTTATGCTGCGGGCAGATTCGGGCACCTCTTCCGGGGAGATGGCGGCGTGGATTCTGGAAGCACCCCTATCATGATGTTAGGGGTGCAATTGAGTGTACATGTTCCTTTATTGGATTCTTTGCATAATGATTTATTTTTTATGGCTCTCTGATTTCTATGCTTTATCCGGCGTTTGCATTTTGAGGATTCATGTACGGCTAGCTTGGACCGGGCATTTTTATTTGAAGGGGACGCATATAAGCGAGAATCTTTGGAGGTCGACGAGAAGGGTTCGATTGCAGGACCGGGATTGGCATTCAACTTTGGAGGCACCCCTATCATCCGTTAGGGGGTGCAATCCAGTGTCCTTGTCCCTTTTTGGGTTATTATCTTCTTTAGCTATTTTTGGGATTATCATCTTTCTCCTGTGCCAAGTGTAACCATGCGTTGGGCTGTAGTAGCACGGACAAGGTGGAGAATGAGTGATACCGTTTTCGTGCTTCAAACGCTTGTTCGGAGGCTTTGGCTCATACTTGCAGTCGGATACACAGGCTATTTTTTTCCTTGGAATTGCTATGCGGATTCAAGCTGTGTTATCTCTTGTGCTTAAGCAAGGACAAGTATCAGTGGAGGATAATTTGGATGTGTTTGATTTGTAATATTTATGGTGCCGGGATTTTGGGGTGCATAGAGCGAGTACTCTTCCCCTATGTCTTTGGATTTTCCTACTTTGGGTTTGCCACGCATAGGGTTTAAGGAGGCCATGCTATGCACTCTATCACGTACTTGGGGCGGGCCGGGATGTGGCATTGACTTTGTAGCACTTTATTCTTTTCCATTTTAATAAAATAAAAATTTATGAAAAAAAAAAAAAGAGTGTTACAATATATATACTTACAGTACAATGAATCGAGCCGAGTCTACCTAAATATATATAAAGAATACAATTACAATAATTTATATTTTCTAATATATACTCTAATATCATCCCTCAAGTTGGACGAATGAGGAGGCCTAACTTGTCACGTTGAGGAATGAAATCGGCTTTGGAGAGAGACTTGGTGAGGCAGTCAGCTAACTGATCACGGGCATTAACATGTGCAATACGTAACAAACCCCGCTGAACCTGATCTCGAATGAAGTGATAATCAATCGCAACATGCTTAAATGCGAGAGTGAAAACCAGATTCAAGCAAAATTGAGTAGTACCCAGATTATCACAATAAATTACCGGTGTGCCTGAGGACGGAACATGAAGGTCACGAAGAAGAAAAGAAAGCCAATTAAGCTCAGCAGTAGCAGCTGCAACCAATTGGTGTTAATAAGGTGCTACTTTATATTTTAATACGGCCCCTCAAGTGTGGGTTTGAGGCGTTCGGGTGACCCGTGCGTGCCTAATAGAGGGGAGACCCAACACTTGTTTGTTCGGAAAAATTATGCTTGCAGCGGGGTTTGAACCCAGGACCTTCTGCTCTGATACCATAACAGAGTTGGAAATATGAGTTGTATTATTCACAATTGAGTGTTACAATATATATACTTATAGTACGATGAATCGAGTCGAGTCTACCTAAATATATATATAAAGAATACAATTACAATTTATAATTACAATGATTTATTACTGAAATTCTAGTTCAACCAAGGACGGAAGCAGAGGGTGGCTTGGGTGGGCGTAGCCCACCCGATTTTTATTTTCGGTACACCAAAAACCTTATATAATTCAGTTCAAAACCGTTAGTTGTTTTAATCCAGCCCACCCGATCATACAAATATCGTCAAGTAGCCCACCCGATCACCAATTCCTGGTTCCGTCCCTGAGTTCAACGACAAAAAGGTACAATACATTTTTAAATCATTGATCACGGTGAGACCCATATATGGAGACAATGGTATTTGCTCTCACCTTGTCCATGTAGGTAGCGAATAGTTGAGAAAAGTTGGAGACAATGGTAATATTAAAAACCTCTTCAACCTCATATTTACGTCTAATTACGTCGCACATACCGTTTAAGATCGATAGGTATGAACGAGTTACATGATTAGTGTTGTTGAAAGTAGGGGTATACATGGTTTGGTTTGGTTCGGTTAATGGTCGTACCAAAACGGAACCGAAAACTTCGGTTAATTGAAATTCAAAACCAAAACCAAAACCGAACCGTTTGTTTTTGTTAACCGATTTAAACCGGACCATAATATACGATTTGGTTTGGTTCGGTTAATCAAAAGTTGAAATTAAATTTAACAATTCTATTTGGTTCGCATCGTTTTGGTTTTTATTCGATCTTTTTATTCGGTTATATATTGAACAGACGATGGTTCGATTATATGCAATTTTTCATAATCGGTTATAATATTTTGATTATGAAAACCAGTTAGACAAGTTGATTATAAACATTTCGGTTACTATTTTCTATTCACTTTGGTTAATAGTTCGGTTACGGATAATTTGTAGAGTTAACCGTAACCGAACATAAAATTTCAGTTTCTTTGTAACACTAACTGATACCGAACCAAAAACAATTATTAATGGAACAAATTGATCCAAATAACCTTCGTTCGGTTTGGTTTTTGGATAATCCATATCCGTGTACACCCCTAGTTGAAAGTGTAACAATAAGGATGTACCTTATAACTGGATTAACTAACGAAATCATAATTAAACAACTGAAATAAATGAGAGACATTACTAAATTCTTGAATGAAAAACTGAATCTTTAATTAATCTAGAAATCTCTCCACAAAAGGTGGGGTGTTTGTGTTCAAAACGCAAATCAAAAGTACGCAAAGTGCTAAATCTAGTAGAGAATTAAAGCTATGATATGGTGGAATAATGATCCGGAAAGTATGTAAAAAGTATGTAAAAATCGCACCAAAAGTTGCCCTAAAGGAAAAACGTATCAAATAATTCGTATGGAAGGGTTATTTATAGAGTCTACAGAATTCTGCTGATGTTGGACTCTGAACGTACGTTTAAACCATACTGAATGTACGTTCAGTTATTCACTCTTCATTTGGATTAGGGTTTTTCTCGATATTGAACATACGTTCACCAATTGAACGTACGTTCAATCTTGGCATGAACTTTTCTTCTATTTCTTCTAGAACTTCTAAACGTGCGTTCAATTCCTTGAACGTACATTCACCACTTAGTCTCTATTTCCCCTAAATTCTTCTGGAATTATTGAACGTGCGTTCAACTTCTTGACCGTACTCACAGCTTCAACTTCCTTCTGGTTGCCTTGAACGTGGCTGAGTTAACCATCAAAGTTACGGTTTCACTCCCCGTGCACAGAACTCTCGATAATACTCTTGAAACGGCGTAAACCTACCCAAAACATGACAATAAAGTAATAACCGGAGGCAGATTCACATACAAAAGTGCAGTGAAGTTGACTCTCATCATGGGCTTACATAATGATCAACCATAATCAATGCTGCAAAACAGGGGCAAACCCACATAAGTCCAAGCGGGGTCCAGTGACCCCACTCAAATTTCTATTTGAAATTTCTAATGTACCCCTCTATTAATATTACAAAACTGTATATGTATATTATTTTGAAAATCTCTTAGATAAATTGTCCCTCTTAGATAAATCTCTTTTCTACGCTTATTGTGGATGTTTCTTTTCTAATGTACCCCTCTATTAGGATCTAACTTTGCTTTCTTCTTTTTTTGGAGGGGAAGGATCTAACTTTTCGAGTTCGGCTTTTCAACTTTGGTTTGCTATTATTGGAATCTCTTCTTGGACAATTTGGCTGAATGGCAATAAGGTAATTTTTAACTCAATAATTATTGATCCGGTAATCATTTTTAGAGAAATTCAAAGGACATATTACGCTTGGTTATCTAGTTCCAATTGTGTCAAAAAGCTTGTTTAGGATAATTGGTTGGCTAATCCACTTGATGTAGTTGCTTGATTATTGGGTTGATTTCGTCTTCATGACATTTGTGTTGATTAAGTTCCTAGCTACTCGCGGTGGCTGTTTGTAGTTGTGACTTGCCTTGGTTTTTTTTGTATTGTTGGTTTTGCGTTTTGACACGCGTGTCTTATTGTGTATGTTGAAAGGTGACTTGTACTAATGCATAGAAACACAGAGTTGAAGCATGTTACGAGGTGTCGCTAAATTGCGGGAATTCAAAGAAGTATGATTCCAATTCAGCAGGCTTACGTGGTTCAGCAAGAAGTTTTATTTATTTCTTTGAATCTTACATTTGGTGGTGATTACGGTTGGTTCTTGATTACAGTCAATTTCTTGATTCAGTTCTTGTTGTATTGTTCAGTAGTTAAATACGCATGGCTTACTTCTCAAGTTATATTAGGTGAAAGGGTGTTTTAGTCATTCATTAGGATGTCTTTATGACGGCTAGGGTTTAATTCTCTAGGCCTATAAATACCATGTAATTCCATGTAACTTGTGCGGTTTGATTCAGTAATAATATCTTCCTCTTTTTGCCCGTGGAGTAGTCAACCGAAAGGTTGGAAACCACGTTAAATCTGTGTTACTTGATCCTTGCATAATTTGTGTTCTTGTTAATTCGTTTATTAATTTGTCCTTCCCATAATCCCAATTTATCTGTAACTGATTGAGGTCAAGTTAAATTATTAACTCGATGCCTACTAACACACTAGCAAGAGAACTAGGTTCAATTGTAGTATAGCTAGATAGAGTCGAGGTCGATCCCACAGAGACTCGGCACAAATAAAACACAACTTTATCCTATTAGAACTAAATTGAAAAGGCGGTCTATGACCAACTAAACTTGATAAATAAAATAGTGACAACCACAAGACACAAAAGACCACAAAGGCAGGACTAAAGATCGCTAAAACACGGATAATACGGTTGATATTATCTAAACAAATAGTATTGATTACGTTAGTAGATTATAACTCCCCATGTGAATAGGATGCTAACGAGATAAAACAAGCGTTAAAGATTAATTATTATGACTACGGAGTCATCCCACAAGGTAGATTTAGCTCGGTTAGGCCCTCAAATCATCGTGCCTCCATTACGTGACTTCGCTTTTTAATGCCTCCATCTCATATAACCCGACACAATTACGAAACTAGGGATGCCGGTATAAACCGTAACCTCATCTAAGCAACATTCTAGGGTAAGGCGTACTTCTTAGATGCCGATTCAATCTATATCCTAAGTAACAATCACTTTTTGGGTTTCATGTTAAATTATGATGACAAATAATTAAGTTGATCGAGGTTTAATTACTCGTTTTAATTCCAATTCGAGAGAATCGGCGTAGTCGAAGCCGATCATAATATTGCCCTACACATCACCACGCTCGGTCAACGAGCGAGCAAGACTTTCGGGCGACCGAATGACATGTCTCGGTCGACCGAACACGATTACAATGTCGGAACAAATCATGATTACTTCTTAACGTTTCTAACCTAAACACATGGGTTCGTAAATTAATCTACATCACGCAATCAATACAAGAAAAGCTACTCCATAATAAAATACATCAGATCTACGAATAAAGATTGCATAATTGAATAGTCATACTCTCGAAGGCGAGTGACTCCCACTCTTTAATCGCGCCCCAAACGGAGAATCCGATGAATCCACAATGAATGAACATAAAGAAAAGTAAAGAAAAACTAAAAACTCAATTTGTATAAATTGTTTTGTGTTGTAGTGGTGTGTCTTCTCAATTCCGTAGCTGCTGTTTATATAGGAGTTGTAGCCGACATAGGGAGAATCCAGAAGATTGACATGCATTTATCACATTAGGCTCGGGTGACCGAACCTACACGCTCGGTCGACCGAATGGCCAGGCTCGGTCGACCGAGCCTTCCCTTGTTACGCGTTTTCACTCCGCTTTATCTGACTTGTTCCCCACTCCATGCTTTTGAATTGATCTGATTAATCTTTTCTTCAATGCTCCGATTTTCTTCTCTTTTATCTTGAGATTTCTCGATTGCATGATAATTATCTTCCGATTAATTCACGATCTGCGAAATCAGCATTTATCACACAATTAATTGCTCTTTTATAATAAAAACAGCTAAATACCAATTATCACATTAATAATCACTTATCATTAAATAATAAATATAAACACGTGATTTAATACGAAATATATATAATTAACTCCGATTTAAGGTTATAATTGATGACATAAATAGGTATATTTTAACTGTCATCAAAATGCCCCCCACTTAAACTTTGCTTCGTCCCGAACAAAGCATGAATAAGTCATTCCCCAAGACAACATTTTCCTTGGTCATCTCATACTTACACAAGAAACCCGAGTCAACTCATACCAGTCATGCTCATAAGATTAGCATTATTCACTACTCGCTATGAATCGAAGTGATTGTGTGCATGCGCATTGGTTTTATATAAATGTAGCAAGATTAGAGCTTATGCAGACTTCATATCAAAATTCACCAACATCAGCATTCATACTTCTTATGCCTCGCATTGGTTAAAGCACTAGAACAATAAGCAAGAGCGTATCTATAGGGTTTTTGGACTTGGAGACCGAGTACTACTCAAAGCCTCTCTAAAAATTTAAATTTTTTTTCAATTTTGCCTATTTTTCGAATACTACTAATCTCAAGGAAGAAAACTTTCATAGAGTATCCCCCTATCTTAGATTAAGCATAGCATCGAATATTACCACAAGCGCAGGGCTACTTTGGTAATGTTACTACAAGCCCAGTGTTTCAATGCATTGTCAAAACACAGGTACGTCCCAAGCTTATTACTCCGCTTTTGTTGGCTAGAAGATCAGAATACATCAGTCGACAAATATCGACACTAGGTCCTCATAACCAATTATCTACGCAATGTACACATACTTCTTTCAATTATTATAACTCATGTGGTACTAAGCGATTCATATGTTGAGTAGTTGAACAATACCTAACTACTTGCAATTGTTGGCATGAGTATCCTTAAGTTTACTAACAATTTATCGCAAAAGTATAATATGACCACGTACTCACGCAACTTGGTTCATTTCTATCAATTCTAAGTATAAGAACTTCACAAGTTTAAGTGCGAGTTAACCAACTTGGCATTTATCCATGAAAATTTTTAAATTTGGCTCAATATTGTCTCAGTATTTCGTTCCCCTTGACTTTTTCAACATATATTTTCAACATATAGCTAAGTCCCTTGCCCCCACTTAAACATGGCATTGTCCTCAATGACAAAAATAAATGAGAGTTCAAGATGAAAGACCGGCTCTGGAAACGGCTCCCAAGTAAAGGAACAATATCGGAGTAATCATCGGCACATTGTGGAGAGCCAGATACATCTGTATAAACAAACAAGCTCCACGAAATCGTCAAATACCATGTCTATGGAAGTTATAAAATAATGTGGCGATAATTAGATATAGATATCTAAAAGCAGTTTAAGCCACTTTACTTTTATCTTGCCATGGACAAGACCAAAAGGGATTTAAACCTAAATAAAAACTCACATGACGGCTATCAAGGAAAAAACCTCGTTTATTCCGAACTTAGACTCGGAACATGGCGAGATGAAAAAAACCGTGATAGGCGCATGCTACTTTATTAAAAAGAAAAACGAAAAAGATAGTTATAGGCAGTAGTTCTAAATTTATAGTCGCTAGCTCGACTCGGTTCAAGATGGTTTATTCATAGACAGGGTCATCGAGGTACAAAACCTCATCCTCAGCATCAGGCGGAAGCCCGTGATAATGCTTCACACGATGTCCATTGACCATAAATCTGGACCCGTCTTTGAAATTGAATAGCTCCACCGCTCCAGAAGGAAAGACTTGTTGTACTTGAAATGGGCCACACCATCTTGATTTCAACTTACCCGGGAAGAGTCTTAAGCGTGAATTGTACAAGAGAACCGGATCACCCTCTTGAAAGGTCCTATCCGAATCTTCTTGTCATGGAACTTCTTCGTGCGCTCCTTGAAAATCTTGGCATTCTCGTATGCCTCTAAGCGAAACTCCTCCAGCGAGTTAATTCTAACATTCTCTTTTCACCACCAACGCGTCTCATCAAAATTTAGCATCCTTGTTGCCCACATGGCCCGGTGTTCAGTTCCACAGGTAGATGACATGCCTTTCCAAAAACAATCATATACGGTGACATTCCAATCGAGGTTTTATATGCGATCCTATAAGCCCATAAAGCGTCGTCTAAGCGTAACGACCAATCCTTTCTAGTCGTATTGTGAGTTTCTCCAGGATACGCTTTATCTCTCGATTGGTGACTTCTACCGCCCACTAGTGCAGGGGTGATATGCGGTTGCTAGCTTATGTCGAACCCCATACTTAATCATCGACCTTTCAAAAGGTTTATTACAAAAATGACTACCATTGTCGCATATAATCGCGCCCTAGGCGTCCCAAACCTTGTAAAAATATTCTTTTCAAGAATCTAACCACAATCCTAGCATCGTTAGTAGGGAAGCAATGGCCTCTACCCATTTGGATACATAATCAACAAACAACTAAGATATATCGGTTAGATAGTGATGAAGTGAAGGGTCCAACGAAATCTATTCCCCAAAGCGTCAAAAGTTCTACTTCTAAGATGCTCTTAAGTGGCATCTCATTCCTCCGTGAAATATTTCTGTCATTTGACAAGCATGACATGCTTTTGCATATTGGTGTGCATCCTTAAACAATGTCGGCCAATAAAAACCGCATTGGAGGACCTTGGCGCAGCTTTTTCTCCACCGTAGTGTCCTCCAACTTCATAAGAATGACAATGCTTGAGGATATCATTATACTCTTCCTCGGGCACACACCTTCGAAAAACATTATCGAGATCTAGCTTAAACAAATAAGGCTCATCCCAATAATAGTGTCTAAGATCTTTAAAGAATTTTTTTCTTTCTTGGAATGATGAGATTTGGTGGTAGGTACTTTTGCGGATAGATAATTAACAAACAAACTAAACCATGGTTGCTTCTTCTCCTTCACAACCTCTATTCGCGAAGAAAGCGCAACACAATCATCATGTCCCCGATGGTGGTGATGGAGAAAAGTTGTTCATCGGAAAAGATTCTCCTATCTCGGGTAATTCCTCACCATCCTCTAATTGTAAGCGCGATAGATGATCGGCCACCACGTTCTCACTTCCTTTCTTATCTCGGATTTCTACGTCAAATTCTTTGCAGTAGAATCCATCTCAACAATCTAGGCTTTGAATCTTGCTTTGCTAGGAGATACTTAAGAGCCGCATGGTCGATCCACCACGGTGACTTTAGATCCCACTAAGTAAGATCTAAACTTGTCAAAAGCAAAGATAACGGCCAAAAGTTCCTTCTCCGTTGTGGCGTAATTTCTTTGGGCGACATTCAAAGTCCGGCTTGCATAATAAATAGGCCTAAAAATCTTTTCTTTTCTTTGACCCAAAGCGGCGCCAACAAAGATATCACTTGCATCACACATAAGTTCAAACGGAAGATCCAAATCAGTGCGACTTAAGCAGGTGCGATGATCGATCTACTTTTTATTTCGTTGAAAGCTTTTATGCACTCATTAGAAAACACGAATGGCACATCCTTGGCCAATAATTCGGTAAGAGGTCTAGAGACCAGGGAAAAGTCTTTGATAAACCTACGATAAAATCCGGCATGGCCTAAAAAACCTCGCAAAATTTTTTAGATTAATAGGTGGAGGTAGTTTCTCGATCACCTCGACTTTGGCTCTATCCACCTCTATACCGTTCTTTGATATGCGGTGGCCTAGTACTATACCTTCCGTAACCATCAAATGACACTTCTCCCAGTTAAGCACAAGATTCGTCTCCTCACATCTCTTCAACACTCGTGCTAGATGTGCGAGACATGAATCAAATCGTCTCCAAATCGAGAAATCATCCATAAAGATTTCCAAGAAATCTTCCACCATATCCGCAAATAATGACATCATACATCGTTGAAATGTCGCGGGGGCGTTACACAATCCAAATGGCATTCGATTATACGCAAATGTCCCATATAGGCATGTAAACGTTGTCTTCTCACGATCTTCGGGTGAGATGTGGATTTGATAGTATCCCGAATACCCGTCAAGAAAACAATAGAAAGCATGCCCGCTCAGTCTCTCGAGCATTTGATCAATGAAGGGAAGAGGAAAGTGGTCCTTACGAGTCGCATCATTTAGTTTCCTAAAGTCTATGCATACTCGATGACCGGTGATTAGCCTCACAGGAATTAACTCATTCAACTCATTGGCTTGCACCGTCAATCCTCCCTTTTTGGGAACTACATGGATAGGGCTTACCCATTCGCTATCAGCAATTGGAAATATAATTCCCATTTCTAGCATTTTTATAACCTCATCCCTAACCACTTCCTTTAATTGTGGGGTTAAACGCCTCTGAGGTTGTGCAACCGCTTTCTTTTCAGGGTCCACGGAGATCTTGTGCATACATACGCTAGGACTAATGCCCTTAACGTCAGCTATGGTCCATCCAAATGTTCCGCGGTACTCTCTCAGAACTCTCATTAGTTTCTCCTCTTGTAAGTCCGTCAAGGATGAAGATATAATTAGCGGCAAAGTCTCATCTTGAAGAAATACATATTTCAAATTTGCGGGAAGAGGTTTTAAAGTCAAATTTGTGGGAGGTTCTTCCAAAGAGGTTTTCAACTTTTGACCAGTGAGTTTGAGTTCGAAGTACTTATGCCATGTTGGTCTATGATAGAATCTTTCAATCTCCGCAGCACTTACTTCCTCTACAGGCCTTGGGGTTCCTCTACTACATCCTGGCCATATCATCTTCTCCTCCTCACTACTCACGTACTTGACTTCATCTTCTTCTTCTAAGACAGCATCCAAAAAATCCTTGATACTTTAATGTTGTTGAAATTCTTGAACGATCCTATCAATGGAATCCAACATGAAACATGCATCTTCTCCGTCATCAGGTTGCTTCATAGTGCCGAAGACATTGAATGCAACTCTCTCTTCATTCACTCTTAACACTAACTCGCCCTTGTAAACATCAATTAGCGTTCTACTAGTGGCCATGAAAGGTCTCCCTAATATCAAGGGCACTTCGTAGTTAGCTTCCATATCTAATACCACAAAGTCGACAGGAAATACAAACTTTTCAACCCTTACTAGCACATCCTCAACCACTCCACACGGTTCTTTGACAGAACGGTCAGCTAATTGCAGTGTGATTGAGGTCTTCTTAAGATCTTTCATGCCTAGCTTCCGAAAAATACATAGTGGCATCAGGTTCACTCTAGCTCCTAGATCACACAAAGCTTTGTTCAAACATACGTTACCTATGGTGCAGGGAATGAGAAAGCTTCCCGGATCTTTGCATTTTGGGGGTAACTTATGTTGGAGAATGTCTGAGCACTCCTCATTTAGGCATATGGTCTCTAAATCTAGAAGTTTCCTTTTAGTTGAGACGGCGTCTTTTAAAAACTTGGTGTACTCAGGCATTTCAGCTAGTGCTTCAACTAGGGGTATATTGATTTGTAACTCACTAAACATATCCACGAACTTCTTATACCTCTTATTATCAAACTTAGGCTTCGGCTTTGGTGGAGGATAAGGTCGAGTTGAAGGATCGACATCAGTGAAAATTGGATACTTGTTATCGTAAAGTTCAACTCTAGGGCGGCCGAGGTTCTTTATACGTTCTTTGCTCAGGCAAAGTCTCGGAAGTATTAGTCTCATTGCTTGGCTCACCATCCTTATTCTTTATGACTTTCTCTTTCTCTTTCAGGGATGGTGGAGTTACCTCTTTTCCACTTCTTGTCATGATTGCATTCAAGTCCTTAGGGTTCTTCTCAGTGTTGCTTGGCAACCCTCCAGGAGGTCTAGTTGAGACTTGCTCAGCTAGTTGTCCTATCTGGTGCGTGAGGTTTTGGACTAGGGCTTCTTGATTGGTCACCTTAGCATCGGTCTTCGACAATATTGGCTAAAGTTAGTGGCTAAATCGACCATAGATTTTGAAAGTTGTCCCATATTGTCGGTGGCGACATTACTCGATTTTTCTATCGCAGACTTCCCAACCAAAATTTTTAGTTTCTTTGTGGTACATAAGTGGTAGGCGGTTTCGGCCTTTCTTACGCATTAATGTCACTATATCGAATCCAGGATGGTTATGATTAGGCATGTACCCTCCCGATATAATTGGCTTCTTGATGCAAGATTCTCACTTTGAGGTGCTACCTCAACTCCAGCCCCTTTCTCTACTCTTGTCATCCTCTCTTGCATCCCATCTACCTTATTGTTGATAACAGAAAGTTGTTCTAAGATTTTGGTAGATGCACTATCATCAAATATGTCAGCGGCCATCTTCACAGTAGCTATGTCATTGCCTCCCCATTGGCTATTCATTGCTATTTGCTCCATCTTCCCTTGTGCCTCCTCAGGAGATAAAAGAACAAACGCGCCATTGCTGGAGGCGTCTACTCTAATTTTCTCCGTCTCTCTCAACCCATGGTAAAAAGTTTGCATTAAAAGCCAAAGAGAGATGTCATGATGAGGACACTTCCTCATAGCTTCCTTGAAACGCTCCCAAGCTTGATCAAAACTCTCCCCAGGTTGTTGCTTAAATCCTAGGATGTCTTGGCGTAACTTAAAAGTTTTTCCTAAAGGAAAGTACTTATTCATGAACTTTTGCAACAATTGTTCCCAAGTAGTGATAGATCCAGCCTCTAAAGAGAGAAGCCATTGCTTAGCTTTATCTTTCAAAGTGAAAGGGAAAAGCTTAAGACGAATGTTCCTCCGGGATTAATTGCAGTTTCACTGTGCTAACGATTTCCAAGAAATTAATCACGTGAACACCAGGATCCTCGTTTTGGACTCCATGAAAAGTAGAATAATTGGTCACCATTTGAATTACATTAGGCCTAGGGTGATAGACTTCGCGACATCTTGCGGTGCTACGACGATAAGCGGGAATGAATTGCTCAATAGTGGGCGTTGCATAACTTTGCAAAGTGCGCCTCGCTCCTTGAACTAGGGCTTGGTTTCCATTATTAGCATTTGCATTCACATTATTGGCATTATTGATAACGGGATTAATAACGGGATTAGGTACCGGGTTTGGATTGATTGGATTTCCTTCCATTTTCGCTTGATTCGAATGTTGAGAATGATCGGTTGTATGTCCTTCTTCCACTCCTTGCTCGCTTTCCTCAAGATTTGGATCCTCTTCTCCTTGCTTAGCCGATTTCCTAGCTAACTTTCTATTTCGTCTTGCAAATTTTTCTATTTCAGGATTATAAGGCTCAAGCGGTTCCTTCGATTTCCGAGTAGCGTACTATAAAATAATAAACAACAATAAAACAATTAATCACTAGTAAAGGCTAGGCCTTTAACTAACTAACTAAAACAGACTCGAAATAAGTTTGAGAAAAGAAAACGTAAATAAAAATGAAGTATGGAATGTTTTAAAACTAATACGAATCGTAAAGCGTAAAAGAAAATAAATTCTCGGTCGATCGAGAGGCGTGGTTCGATCGATCTAACGCTTTTTTTTTTTTTTTTTTATATAATTCTTTTACGACCTTTGTTTCAATATATCTGGACTCTTATTCACGAATATTCACGAATCGATTCTAACAAAATAAGCTATATCTTAATTTAATGACTCGAGTCCCGGCAGCGGCGCCAAAAACTTGATTGAGGTCAAGTTAAATTATTAACTCGATGCCTACTAACACACTAGCAAGAGAACTAGGTTCAATTGTAGTATAGCTAGATTGAGTCGAGGTCGATCCCACAGAGACTCGGCACAAATAAAACACAACTTTATCCTATTAGAACTAAATTGAAAGGCGGTCTATGACCAACTAAACGTGATAAATAAAATAGTGACAACCACAAGACACAAAAGACCACAAAGGCAGGACTAAAGATGCTAAAACACGGATAATACGGTTGATATTATCTAAACAAATAGTATTGATTACGCTAGTAGATTATAACTCCCCATGTGAATAGGATGCTAACGAGATAAAACAAGCGTTAAAGATTAATTATTATGACTACGGGAGTCATCCCCAAGGTAGATTTAGCTCGGTTAGGCCCTCTAAATCATCGTGCCTCCATTACGTGACTTCGCTTTTAATGCCTCCATCTCATATAACCGACACAATTACGAAACTAGGGATGCCGGTATAAACCGTAACCTCATCTAAGCAACATTCCTAGGGTAAGGCGTACTTCTTAGATGCCGATTCAATCTATATCCTAAGTAACAATCACACTTTTGGGTTTCATGTTAAATTATGATGACAAATAATTAAGTTGATCGAGTTTAATTACTCGTTTTAATTCCAATTCAGAGAATCGGCGTAGTCGGCCGATCATAATATTGCCCTACACATCACCACGCTCGGTCAACCGAACGACAGCACTCGGGCGACCGAATGACATGTCTCGGTCGACCGAACACAGTTCTGTGTCGGAACAAATCATGATTACTTCTTAACGTTTCTAACATAAATACATGGGTTCGTAAATTAATCTACATCACGCAATCAATACAAGAAAAGCTACTCCATAATAAAATACATCAGATCTACGAATAAAGATTTCATAATTGAATAGTCATACCCTCGAAGACGAGAGTGACTCCCACTCTTTAATGCGCTCCCCAACCGGAGAATCCGATGAATCCACAATGAATGAACATAAACAAAAGTAAAGAAAAACTAAAAACTCAATTTGTATAAATTGTTTTGTGTTGTAGTGGTGTGTCTTCTCAATTCCGTAGCTGCTGTTTATATAGGAGTTGTAGCCGACATAGGGAGAATCCAGAAGATTGACATGCATTTATCACATTAGGCTCGGGTGACCGAACCTACACGCTCGGTTCTTTTGACTATGTTTGCTCGAACGAATCAAAGAATTTCTTTTTTGAAGGGCGGAAAGACTAGCGACTCAATTGAAAAAGATTGAGGATAAAGCATTTATCACACGGGAGGTTAGGCTCGGCTGACCGATCCACCACAAAGGTTAACGGCGTATTCGACCGAGTTGGAATCGATTCGACCGAATGGCCAGGCTCGGTCGACCCGAGCCTTCCTTGTTACGCGTTTTCACTCCGCTTTATCGACTTGTTCCCCACTCCATGCTTTTGAATTGATCGATTAATCTTTTCTTCAATGCTCCGATTTTCTTCTCTTTTATCTTGAGATTTCTCGATTGCATGATAATTATCTTCCCGATTCGTTACGATCTGCGAAATCAAGCATTTATCACACAATTAATTGCTCTTTTTTATAAAAAAAACTAAATACCAATTATCACATTAATAATCACTTATCATTAAATAATAAATATAAACACGTGATTTAATACGAAATATATATAATTAACTCCGATTTAAGGTTATAATTGATGACATAAATAGGTATATTTTAACTGTCATCAGTAACCCTAGTAAATCCAGTTATAACAAGTGGTATCAGAGCCAGGTTGCCTATTTATTAGCGTTTTCTGTCAAACTTGAAGAGCAAGTTTCTGATAAAAGATCGAATCTTTTGTGTTATTGGTGGGGAAATACGTCGTCTTTAAGCGTGTAGATCGACAAATTTACAAGTAGGAACAGTTTCAGTCTTCGGCAGATCAAGATGAGAGCTTTGTTAAAGCAACAAGGTGTTTGGGCTCCATTGATGAAGGAACCTTCAGTCAGTGCAGCAGATCTGGCCAAATTGGAGGAAAAAGCACATTCAATAATCTTGTTGTGGTTTTCTGATGATATTATTATAGAGGTTTCTGATGAAAACACCGCAGCCAAGTTGTGGGCTAAGCTTGGGAGTCTATATATGACAAAATCTCTCACCAACAAGTTATTGCTAAAGCAACATTTGTTTAGTTTGAAGATGCATGAAGGAATGCCTCTCAGAGATCATCTGGAGTAGTTGAATTCGATATTACTTGATTTGAGGAATATTGATGTCAAGATCGAAGAGGAGGATGCAGCTCTGATTTTGCTGGTGTCATTACCAGCATCATATGAGAATTTTGTGCAGTCTTTCATTGTTGGGAAGGATTCAGTGGTGCTGGAGGATATGAGATCATCTCTCCATGCAAGGGAGCTTAGACACAGGGCATCTGGATCTGGTACGGACAGTCAAGCTGCTGGGTTGGTGGCTTGTAGCAGCAGCAAAGGGTTTGGAAATCCTAGAAAACAAAGGTTCCAGAAAGGAGGTTCCAAAGGCTCTAAGACTGGTGATGTTTGTAATTATTGTAGACAACAAGGACATTTGAAAAACAATTGTCCAAAATTGAAGCAACATGATGAAAATGCTGCTTTGGCAGAACAACACACAAATCTTGAGGAAGATTTATCCCTAGTGGCTATTCAACTGTAATTCTAAGGATTGGGGGTGGCAATAGAGAGCATTGAAGATGCTGCAAGGGCTCTCTATTGGTTCTGCTGTTGGTTGCTTCATCAAGGTTTCACCAGAAGTATATGACAAGGCTGTAGCATATAAGGCTTAGTCATATGAGTGAAATAGGGATGCAAGGTTGGTCTGCAATTTGAATCTGGGAGAGTTGACAAATAGGTGGAGCTTCGGGTCCAAGTCTGCTGAATTCTCCAATTCAGCAGGAGAGTCAACCCTCATATGGCACTTAGCAGTGCATCTGAATCTGTCCTTGGTTGGAGCTGAATTTTGGGGACTCAGTTGAATGCATTCAGCTGAGGTGATTACATTTGGGAGTCAGCAGGGTGGCCACTCTACTGAATCATCTGTTAAATTCTGGTAATCACATATGTTTTGGTGGTCAAGTCTGAATTTGTTGATCATATTTATTTTTTAGCTCAATCAAGTCTGGTATACTCAGCAGAGTAGTACTCTACTGAGGTTTTGTGGTTACATCTGGTGAATACGTCTGAATGTGGTATTCACATTTGTTTCTTGGATAATCACATCTGAATTTGAAGGCAACAGTGAATCTCATATGAATATGGAGGTTCACATTTGTAGTGAGTTTCTCATCTGGAGTTGATACACATCTGGAGGAATCACATCTGAGGCTGTTAAATCTGGTTTTGTACATCTAGCATTGACTAATGCATCTAGTACATTACATCTAGTTGGCAAGAAGAGGAAATTTGGTTCTGTACAACTGGCACTGGCTAGTGCATCTGGTACGTAACGTCTAAATATGGCTTATGCATGGAGTTCAAGTCAAGGTGGAAATTGTTGAAAGGTGACTTGTACTAATGCATAGAAATCTGGAGTTGAAGCATGTTCTGAGGTGTCTGCTGAAATCTGAGAATTCAGCAGTATGATTTCAATTGGCAGGCTTATGTGGTTCAGCTGGAAATTTTGTTTGGCTGCTAAATAATCTGTTTGCAGCTCATTCTGGTTGGTTGCTGATTATGTCCAGCTGCTGATTCCAGTTAACTGCTGTTTTGTTCACTAGTTAAATACGCATGGCTTACTTCTCAAGTTATATTAGGTGAAAGGGTGTTTTAGTCATTCATTAGGATGTCTATATGACGGCTAGGATTTAATTCCATAGGCCTATAAATACCATGTAATTCCATGTAACTTGCGCGGTTTGATTCAGTAATAATGTCATCCTCTTTTTGCCCGTGGAGTAGTCGACATTAGAAACCACGTTAAATCTGTGTTACTTGTTCCTTGCATAATTTGTGTTGTTGTTAATTCGTTTATTAATTTGTTCTTCCCATAATCCCAATTAATCTGTAACCCTAGTAAATCCGGTTATAACAGTGTAACTGCTTAGTTCTGTTGTAACTTAAACTGTTGGTCCGGACAAATACAGCTTCTCGTTGAGATTTGTTCTGTAATAAAATTTTGGTTGTTCAAAAAAAAGATTAGATCGAAAGATAATCCTATTCTCTATTTTCACATATAATGCAAAAATAAATACTATATAATAATGATATAATATAATTATTCTTTTCGCTTTTATTGTTATATAAATAGATGATTATGGCTTTTTCTGAATTTTACCATATTATTAAATATTTTCTTTTTTTAAAAACTAGAATTAAATTTTTTAAAGGTAATACAGAGCAAGGTATGTCGTTGTTGTACCTCCTTTTGCTACTCTCTCTTCCATTTCTATCGAGAAGGAGACCCCGAAATCTCATGTCAGTCGAGTTCTAATCCGACATAATCTAACATAATCTAAAAATATAACATTACTCACATGCTACCTGCCAACGTCCCAACGACAGTTTAATTTTGACCGCATTATTATCTTTAGCGCAATGATAAAGACGTGACCGTTATGTCACACCCACCTAATGACGCAACGATTATTTACACCGCTGATTATGATGAGTCTAATTTAATAATGATGTAAATTTATCATGATCAACGGCCAATACAAGAAAAACACATTTTTGCTTCATTAGTTTTTATCACACACACAAAAAGTGTGGTTAATATATACTTAGCTAGACTCATTTGTCACACTAATATGGCTAAAAGAAAGTATATAGCAATACTTTTTTATTGTATGTGCTAAAAGATACTATCACAAAATAATGTTTTTCTTGTAGTGGGTGCAGACAGTTGTGTCGCTAATTACGGTACAATGGTTTGTGCCAGTATCATTACTCTTTCCTTTTCACTTTGAAGATAGTGAATGTGCTTTGCAGAAACCACCACTTAAATACTAACACGAGTCCTTGAAAATAGATAACTAAAACGAGGGAAATGGAGGTTTTAGGTGCGAGGAGTTGTGATATCCCACATCGGTAAATTAAGTGAATGTTCACCCCCATATAAGTGTGAGACATAAAGGTCTTTTCAACTCTGGTTAGCCCTTTTAGACCAAGCGAGGACGGCGGTCTAAGCAGTTGACCGGACATTTATGACTCATTTAGCGCTACCAGGCCCAGGTCTGGGGGGTTACAGGAGTCCACTATATATATGTTGAACTATATATATTGTTGGGGTGTATCAGTATCCTGCCTGCCCATTCGTAAGAGGATTCGATTGAGGCGCTGAAAAGTTGTACTATGTTAAGAAATAAAGTAGCACATTTACTAACACAATTGGTTTTAGTAGAACGGTAAGCGCTTGATCCCAACAAGTGGTATCAGAGACATGTTCGCTGAATTGGTTTTGAAGTGTTTTTTGGTGAACCTTTTTTGGCTGGTGAAATGGAAGCCAGCTTGAATTGAATGACCCGAGATATTGCCATGTTTGTTCAAGTGTGCAGGTTATTTTCGATAGCAATTGTGAGCTTTTAAACGATGTCAGTTTTCCGGTGGATGGTCCACAGTCTACTGATTTCTTCAAGCATTTCTGGATCTGACTCATGACCACTTCCAGAATTGCCACCTTCGAATTACAATCAGCTAAGTTTTTCTTATTCTGCACAACATGAGGACATGTTGTTATTTACGTGTGGGGGAGGGATTGGTTGTTTGTACCTACAAAATGTGCTTAATTTATTATGCTTATTCTACTTACCACCATTCTTCAAAAATTCAAACAATTTTTCAAATTTTTTAAAAAAACAACATCTGTCCCGAGCAAGAGTTTATTTTGGCTTACTTACTTGTTATATTCCCATACTTGTGCTCAGTTGACTAGTATTTTAGCATAGACCTTTGATAAATAAGCCTTTTACTCGAATTCTCTTCACGTAAGCCTCTTCGATGATGAGCTGAACTTAGGAAACTATACCCATTTAAACCGATAATGTTTGATTCTGGTTATCAGACCGTTCGCTTAGTGCTAATGTCATGGAAATTGTAATATGTTCGTAGTTGGAATTGAAGTAGGAAGTATCGTGAATATACCGAAGCCTGAATGTGATAAGTGAAACGTGACTATTGTGCTTTAAAAAGTTGTTAAAAAAAATGAAAATGAATTAATTGGGTGTGTCGGAAGCTGGTCGATGATTGGAGTGAGGTAGGGCGTATCTCGAATGTCCTATACCACTATGATGACCAGAAGCTCACGACAGTCAGAAGAAGCTGCCTTATGATTTGAGTAAGGTAGGTCATATCCCGAATGTCCTATTCTGCTATGACGGACAAGAGCTCATTCTGATGTGCGTTTATATGTGAAGGATAATTAAATCAACTTACATAGGGAATTTGGTATGAATAAGTGAAAGACTTAGTTATCGCCTACCTTATCCCCAGTATAGGCCAAGGTATATGTTGTAGGGAATATCCTCTGGGTACAACTGAAAAGATTTCGAAAACACATGTATTACTCTAGTCATGACGTGAGTAGTTTTGTAGGGCGTATGTATAGTCAGGATGATTCATTATCTGTCTTAAATGGGTGTTGGTTGGTTAGCTTGACTTTAATTGTCAAGTGTGGAATCAGTGGAAGTTGAAGAAGGCTTTGCACACACTACACATTCGAGTAGTCGTTTATTACATTGGATGTATGTTTTTGATGCTAGTCGACCGGTTGTGATTTGAAATATGGGACTTTATGTGGTTCATTGCATGAGTAAGTCTATGTTTTCTTTTGTTTTGCTCGGGACGAGCAAAAGCTAAGTGTGGGGGAGTTGTTAACGGTGATTTTTACGGTTTATACGACTTTATTTCGTAGCAATTTCCTTCGTGTTTTATTACTTATTATAGAAAAGTGAGGGTTTAAATGGAATATTGCAAGAATGCGTATTGAAACGGTTAAAGTGCAAACTCGAGCTTATTACGTGATTTTATTAGTGATTTTTCATCAATATATATGTTTCTACATTTTGCACGTTTCTATTATCTTGTAGGTACATTTGCATGGCATAGGATGAGCTAAAAAAAGATATTCAATTGAAGGTTACATAGAAGGATAAAGATGCAAGTGAAACTTGGAATGAAGATTTGGAAAAGCTGAACGAGCGTTTATCCCCGTCCAGGATGGACGGGCGTCTGATACAGAGGACGGGCGTCCAAGAGGAGCTGTTGGATTCAGGAAAGCATGATTTTTTACCGAACTAGCATCCAAAATTACATAGGACGGGCGTCTGATCAAGTTCGGCCCGACTCGAAGATTTCAAGCAACTAGGACGGGCGTCCATCCTATTAAACGGGCGTCCAGCAGCCGACTTAGTTAAACCGACCTTGATTCCTATAAATACAACGCAGCATCTCAACCCTAGGATCATCAGAATATTATCATATCATATACAGAAAACCCTAATTCGAGCTAGAGGCAGGCTCGGTCGACCGAGTGCCCCTGCTCGGTCGACCGAGGGTTAGATTAGGTTTTTATTTTTGTTTCGCTTTCTTTCTGGATTGTAACGATGCTGATCGGAGGCTGAGCAGTATGTTCAAGCTCCGTGAAACCGTTTCAGCAGGTTCTTTATTTTCAATCTTTGGTTTATTTTGTGATTTTAATTAAAGTCGTATCTTTTCTATATGCTTATTATTGTTATACAATTTAAATCGAGAGATGTATTGCTGTTGATGTTTACTACGTGACGAGAGTCGGTGTAAACCTAGATCACCATAGGAAAGATTGGATCTTTAACCTTAAAATAACGAGAGTTGTTAGGTTAGAAATCTATGTTGCTAGATTGAATAAATCTTACACCTTTGTTATGAAAGCGTTAATCTTTAAGGATCGAGAGATGACGAGATTAATAGACGAATTATCTAAGAGATTAGGAATTCGAACCTACGATAGGTGAATCACAATTTTAGTTAAATCTTCACAAGATAGGCTTAGAGAGGAGATTGAGGGTTGCGGGAACGGTGGATCATTGCTTGTTCGTTGTTTAATCACCATGATCATCGTCACAACTTTATAGTTGTTTATTGTTTTCTTTTCTAGTTTATAGTTTAGATTTAGGTTTCGCAACTATCTTTCCTGGCTTTGGATTGACAACCCTCTGTCCAATTTATTGTTCTTTTTTCGTTTTCGTTTCTAGTTATTTCTTGTGACAATTTAGAAAAATTAAGAACTATACCAACCTCGATTCCCTGTGATTCGACTCCGGTTTTTAATCGCTATACTACGATCCCTGCACTTGGGGTAAACCGGATTTATAATTTATTACTTGTTGTTTTCCGTTGATAAAATCCGAGACACTAGGCCTCGTTGATGTCTAGTGGTCTAGGAAGAGAGTAGTAGAGGTGAGGGAGATTACTTGAAAACACTTAGGTGGTTAGTTAACCATTCTAATAAAGCACGTACTTGACTAGTAAAAGCTTAAACAACATGTCTCTCTTGGATAGGCACCAGTCTATATCGCGATGTGTGTGCTACCTCTGAAGGTGGAAGAACTCCGTAGGTCAAAAAAACCCTAAGTACGGGGGGACTCCACTGAGGTGTACGTACTATCGGAGTCTACCTATTCTAGACTTCGTGGATATTGGTGTGATCCACTAATATGTTGCCAAGAGTGTCCCAAAAGTGGATACGCGTAGTGCCCTTGAGTGCGGTTGTAACATAGATAAGTTAAGTAGAAACGTTTAGTCAATTCGTGTTGATGGACATGAAATGAACCCTAGATTGAGTCGGTCATACATAAACAATTAAACCTTTAAATATCTTTCCTTTACAAATGGTAATTGTTGTCATAGCTTCTCTTTCTTATTAAGTACGTTGTACTTACCTCAAATGCATGTTTTCTATGTGTTTGGGGGTGAGAAGACGAACAGGTTGATAATGTTTTCGAGGAGAAGTTCGATGATGACGTTTGAAGACGCCTCATTGAAGACCTTGCATTTATTTATTTTGTTATTCATTATTACGCTATGTTAGTACTTTTGGATTAGACTTTTGGTCTTTCGAGATTTGTCATACGCTTCTTTGGATTACGTAATTTCCTTTTGAATGTAATAAGTTGCATTTCCATCTTTAGATTTCATATTTCTATTCTGGGATGTTGAAATTTTATACCCGAGTCTTTTGCTTCCGTTTGCTTGTTTTTGATACGACATAGTAGAGGCTTACGTATAAAGTGAATTTATTTTTATTTTATACGTGCCAAACATTCCTTTTCCGGATAAGGACTCGGTGTCCAGAAACGGGGCGTTACAGTGCGTCTTTCGTCTCGGGAAAAAAATAGTCACATATTAAATTAACATTCTTTGAGAGAACAATTTACTATGTATATCCATTGTCATTATAGTGGATAATATGGTGTAATTAAGAACCATTTCACTATCAATGTTAACAATATTTGCAGTGACAGATGACAGTGTATGTATACAAAACCGAAACTAAATAGTCAGACATCATTGAAGTGTCTTATTGTGTTTTTTTATTTTTGTTATTCATATTGTAGGTTGGTAAATGGACAGAATGTTGAGATTGAAGATAAAGATACATAAATCATGAAGGAAAATGTAGCTATTATTATGCTTCAAGGCAAAGCATCTCAGCTCACAGAACTTGTTGTGTAAAGCCATAGGTGGTTGTAAGCATTACACTGTGTAATTTCAATTGATCACAGTGGAATGTCATAGTGAATGTCTTCTGGCTTACATTTTCCATCAAACTGATCACTTATTATGTGCACAATGGTGTGAAAATCAACCCATTGTCTTTATAGTGAAGAATTAAAGTATATGTTCTCTAATCAACAAGTTATAGTGATTAATTTTCACATTGATAATAACTTCAAAGAGTTTTGCACGAATCCAGTGAATATGTTTGAATCCACCAAATTGACTAGAAATATAGTCGTGTGAGAGCAATGTAACTCCCCCTAAAAAAGAATGTTACTCATGATCATTCAAAAGAAAACCTCATATTATGTGACCATAATTAAGGTACCAACAACATGTGTTCAAATTAATAAGAAAACCTTAGATTAACCGGAAATAATTAAGGTACAAGACATGATATAAATCACCTTGCCGTAAAAAGTAAATGTTCAATTTTATTTTACGCGAATACATAAAGAGAAAGAGACCATTCAGTTAAAAATAATCTTTTCTCCTCTGGGTAAGAAAGCGCATAGGTTTCAATTTACTGCAAAAGTCGAAAACAACAAGAAAAACATATGCAGTAAATTCTTGAATCACCTCTCTTTCATTCAGGAAATCTAAAGTGAATGCATCTTCACATACTTTTCAAATCCACAATTGACGTATATTTCAACCGTGCATTTTGATGATAGTACATAAATGACATCAAAATGTGGTATATGGATCGTAAAAATGAGATCGAAAAGATGAAATCTATACTGAAAGAATAATGATTTTTGAAGATATAGATGTGGAGATATAGGCGCTAGAATGTTATTAATGGCGTAAGGAAGAAAAATGAGAAGGATGTAGAAGAAATAATACAATTCGAGAATAAACAGTTAATAAACTATAAGGGTGATTAATCTAAACATAATGCACTATGTCCTTAATGTCAAAGGATTTGGAAAAATAATCTTCAACCCGCATACAATTAATTAGTCCATAACTACTACAATTACATTTATAATAATTTTTCTCATTACATATATGGTATCGACTTTTTCATTTCAATTCCCGTCTATCCAATCACATTTATTGCTATTTACACTATAAAGACAAGAACAACCTTGCAGATGAGATGGGGTAAGACTCTAAGAGCACATTAAAACCTTTATAAAATCATTTAAAAAAACAAAATAGACATCCTTTTATACTATTATTCATAATTAATCAAAGTTGATATATGTATATGTGTATGCATAAATAAATATATATACATAAATAAATAAACATATATACACACATATCCACATACATAAAGATAAAAGAATGTTTTTATCATTCTTTTTACAAACGTTTTGGACGTAGAAATAAATCCAGCAAAGACTAGAAGTTAAATTGTGAGTATGTTTTCCTATGAGGTATTTCACAATATTTTATTATGACAGTCTTGTATTTATTAAGTGATTTTTTTTGTTATAAATAAATATTGATCATAATTAATTTTTATCCATTTTAGAGCACTTGCAGTAGATAGTGTAAATCATTTAAAAACTTTATTTTAGAGATTTTAGTATGAAAAATAACACTGCAATAAATACACTATATTTTACTGCAAATTATAGATTATGTAAAATTTCTTTTACATCTACCGTATTCATCCAGATTCGGTAAGTTTTCCTTTATATCTAGTGCATTATATAAAATAGATAATCTGATGCATTTCATTGTGGATAGCGATTCTGTAAACTAGATAACATGTATTTAAACATGTAAAATAGAGAATTCATAAAAGGATCTGATGCAAATGCTTTTAAAGAGACTAAAACTACACGTGAAAAAACGGGACATTATTAATAAGCGTGAAAAAATGATAATTTAAAAGGTATGATCGAAAAAAATAAAATATATGTATTAACGCATTTTCTATTTGAAAAGACATTCATTAACCAAAACACGTGCGAATGCAATACATAATTTATTAAGTATTTATTCACATAAAATATAAATATTCTAGTATCAATAAATATACCAAATGATCTTATGTATTTTTTGTTAGTATTTTGAATTTATAAATGCATGTGCTCGATACATTTATCACACTTTTAAATATATAATAACATTCTAAATTTACAAATCTGTGTATTTTATATATATTGAGAATATGTTTTTCATAATTATCTAGTAAACATGTGGACATTTACAAAAAAAAAAATTAAAAAAAAATTAATCAACTTTTGCGGAGTTCTTATTCTAAACAACTCATTTTGATAAATGCATGCAATAAGCATAGCAGGTGGGTTTCATTTACATATAATTTTATATGTTTATTATATCTTAGTTATATGAATATACTTTAGTAATTGTAAAGTAATACTTGTTAAATAAAGTAACATTTTAGATAATGATCAGTATATTTTAAGCATTTGATGTGTATCTAAGATTCAATTTAACTAGTATGTTAGGAAGAATGATGAAACCATATATATAATTTTATTGTAGGTTGTAAATGGTTAGAGATATATTTTAGTCATTATAACTATATCATTCAATTATTTCTAAGCTATACTTTCATTGTTCTTATTTAGCTGGGGAAGTTGCCGAAACCATGCATATCAATTCAACATATCTCCCCGCATAATAAATGTGTTCCTATTTAACAGATGGATTATGCAGCCTGGAACTACTCTTCGTCCTCAATTTTATTTGTCATAATATCTTTGGATTAGACATGATCGACTCATATTAAATGCTCTTATTTCTTCTCTTTCTCAAAATATCATTCCGTTTATCACTCAAGCGAAGACTTCTCATGAGGCATGAACTACTTTATATGATACATATGCAAAGCCGTCCCATGGCCAAATAAAATAAATTAAACAGTACCTCAAATCTATGCAAAAAGATTCTCAAACAATTTCTAATTATCTTAATGTTGTAAAAACTAAAGCTGATGAATTAGTCGACAGATCCGGATGATCTTGTGAATCTTATTTCGAACTATTTGGGAGATGACTATAAAGAGTTGGCTAGACTCTTCCATCTAAGATGCAACCGGTCGTCTTTTCTGGTCTTGCTACAACTCATTCGGTTGTATGACATCCATCTCCCAGCGCTAGTTCGTTTCCACGTCTTACTATTCTTAATTCTTAAGAACATGCACAAAATACTTTCTCTGATGCAGTTTGCTCAAGTTTCGCCCTAAAAACTTACTTGGGTAATTCCAGTGCGCTAAGTGCAAAGGACATTCAGAGGAATGGTGTAGTTCTTACCATGTTCAACCTCTTAAAATAAATATCATTTTGTCCAGCCTTCAACATTGCATCCTTTTAACACATTTGGATGCTTCGTCATCTTCTCCATGGCTTCTTGATAGTGGTGCAACGGATCATGTTACCACTTATCTCAGTGATTTGTCATTACACATGCCTTATTCTGGCTCTGAAGACATAATGGTTTGTGATGGAAATAATATTTCCATCACACATAAGTTCTATTTTTTCTCTCTATGCCTTCAACTTATTTACATTGAAGTTGCTCGTGAGAGGGGCAACCACTATATTAATATTATATTATGGCGAAGTTGTTGACTTCCTTATGCATCCAGACAAAGGTCTGATGTTTGACGGTGTCTGAAGTCGTCTGGTTACTCTTGAGTTGATATTCATGTAAATAAACCTCTGGGTGATGATCCAAACAACTTTTCGAGTGGATTTGAGAGCGGGCCTACAAAATACACAAAAACGTGAGGGGTTATGAAACTTGCCTCTGGGTGGACACTCTGATGCTCAAGTCAATATTTGAATGGAAGAATTTCTATGGAGTCGGTACGCGGGGATGTATAGCAAGCATATAATGTGAATACCTTGTAATTGAGAATGATGATCTTCTATATAACTCTCCCTCACGGGGAGTGAATTATGATGCATTGAAGTCGCGGTCAAGGGAGTGTACCATGTATTGATGTAATGAAGCATGTTCTGGTGCAGTTAAGGCTCGGGCTATAACGGAACGTAAATTTCAAAGCCATCATTACAGCAATTACAATTGTAGAGTAATGTCTGCGTGAAGTCTGGAACGCTTATTGAAGAGAATATAATTGTTTCATGAGGTCGAGGATGAACTGTATTGTCTTGAGCATAAATGACCGAGGTGGCCTGCACGACGTCAGTAATAAAAAAAACCGTTGACGTCTTGCATATTGCCGGCTATAAGGGACAGAAGGGGACATGCGCCATGTCAGACAAATGATGGAATGAATCATGTCGGTTAATGATATAAGGGTGGCCTACGTTGTACTAAAGATAGATGTTGCTAGTTGAGGCCCAATAACAAGTTGTGTCCATGTCGTCCTATATGCTGGTATGGCATTTATCACTCTATGTGAGACCTCATAAGTGTCACGTGTACGGTGACTGATCTCATCCATGTCGATGTTCGTTGTGTTCCCATCATGTCTCGTAATTTATTATCTATTTCTTAGCTTTGCCATGTCCATAATGTTTCTTTTGAATTCTTACTCTCTAAATTTATTTGAAGGATTTTCAGACTAGTACTCTTATGATGCGCCATGACCAGTTAAAAACGGTTGTATGGATGGACAAACTCCCCCCTTCTAGCTTTTCGCGGTGAATAAAACATCAACAAGTGATTGGCATCATCGTCTTTGTCACCCAGCTACTCCCATTCTTCAAGTCATTCTTTGCCAAAATGATCTAGAAGTTGCCACCACAATTTCTACTTCCTATTGTTTTTCATGTTTAGAGAATAAATGTCGCAAACTTTCTTTTGCTACTTCTATTTTATGTTTTTCCCAACACCTAGAGATTATTTTCACTGATATTTGGACATCCCCAATTGTGTCGTGTGATGGTTTGAAATATTACATAATTTGTTGATCATTTTCTCAAAGGATACATGGTTCTATCTATTTATTAGTAAATATGGTGTGATTGGTGTTTTTATGCCTTTTAAGACTCTTGTTCGAAAATTCTGATACTATTATTAAAATTATACCGATTTTGGGGGCGAATACATAGCCTTAAAAAGTTATATAGCACAAAAATATATAACTCATCAAACCACACTCATGAGCACAATGTTTTTTTCTTTTTCGTTTTGAGAGACGCATCTTCATCTTATCTTCATTCACACACCTTTTATCAATGTCATTTACAAATATTTGACCATGTCTTATATTTAATGAGAAATTTTATTAGGGATAAACATTTTTAAGGGAAATATATAGAGAAGAAACACAATCGCACTTATATTATAAGTTGATAATGACTAATATATTATTCATCTAGATCAACACACTAATTATCTATGTTATTTAATACCTGTCAATGATTATTATATTAAATGAAACTAATTAGTTGGGAGAAAAACTTTGTAGGGGAAGCACACTCGCATAGGTATTCACTCAAAGCTCTATATGATTTACACACTCAACATCGTCTCACCACACGTTTTTAGAATAGTACAGATGTGTTTTTAATTGATTTTCAACCAAGGATCTTGATTGATTTTTTCTTTTAATCTTTTATTTTGTTTTTGTATTTGATTTTCAATCAAGGATATTGATTGATATTTTTTTAATATTTGTTTCGATTTTTATTTGCATATTAATCAAGGATCTTGATTGATTATTTTTAATTATTTTTTTGGCATTTTTATATTTTGAATTGATTGTTTTTCGGTTCTTTCACTTCTTTGGTTTTATTTTAATTATGATTATTCTTATTTAATTTGATTGATTTTATTTTTTATTTTTCTATTTTCTTTTCAATCAAGGATCTTGATTGATTTTTTTTTTTGATTTTTTTTCGTTTTTTTATTTGTATATTAATCAAGGATCTTGATTGATTTTTTTTATAAATTTTTATTTCATTTTTTTATTTTTAATTAATTATTTTTCGGTTTTATGGTTTTATATTAATAATGATTAATTAATTTAAATTAGGGAGAAAAACTTTTAGGGAGAAATACTTTTTGAGGAAAACACACTCACACTTTTATTTCGTTTTTGTATTGTATTTGTATATTAATCAAGCATCTTAATTGCTTTAAATTAGGGATAAACACTTTTTGGGGGAAACACAGTCACACTTTTATTTCGTTTTTGTATTTGTATATTAATCAAGGATCTTAATTGCTTTTTCTTAATTTTTTAATTTTTTAATTTCGTTTTTTATTTTTAATTATTATTTTTTTGTTATAAAACTAAGAATATAATAGAGGAAGAACAAGAGGAAATAAAAGTATAGAAGAAAAGAAAATTGCTTGTGTCTTATTCCAATGATATAAGAGGGTATTTATAATAGAGATTACAATGTGAACACAATAATCTGAATTAATCACAAATCTACTTAAATCAATCAGAATAATAGATAATCCATCAATGATATTATTTCATAACACTCCCCCTTGGATATCTATTATTTAAACATACAATGATATGATATGCGCTCATTAAAACCTTACTAAGAGAAAACCCGGTGGGAAAAAAATCTTAGTTAAGGAAAAAGAGTACATATTTATCTGTTTGATTTACTCCCCATGAACCAAGCATCAATTTAGATATTTCAATTGCTGCATCCCAATGCTCTTCACTGGTCTTTCAAATGTTGCAGTCGACAATGTCTTGATAAATAATTCTGCCGGATTATCGGTTGACCTGATCTGTTGCACATCAATCTCCTCATTCTTTTGCAAATCATGAGTAAAGAAGAACTTGGGTGAAATATGTTTTGTTCTATCCCCATTAATATAGCATCGCTTCAATTGAGATATGTAAGATACATTGTCTTCATATAGTGCAGTTAAATGATTTTCACTCATCTAGACAATGTCTCAATGAATAAATGGTAGAATTTATTGTCTCGATCGTAGTTGCATAACGTATATGTCATGTACTATTAACTTTGTTAGAAAAACCTAGTGGGAAAAAAACTAGACAAGGTAAATAGTTCAGGCCATATGCATGCGTTTCTATGTGTTGCACTGACTGCCTCATTAAAAACCTTTAACTAAGAAAACCCTTTGGGAAAAACCTGGTTAAAGTGAAAAAGAGTAAAATCATTGGTTTTAAGACCAAATCCACGTAAAAGTTTTGAAGTTATCGCTCTTCATGACGACAACAATCTTTCAAATGTACGCATTCCATTATTATAAATACTTATTATCCAAAACCGATGTAGGAATAATTTTAGTGAACAAATCTATTAGATTGTCACTAGAGCGTACTTTTGCATATCACTCTCTTTTAGAGTTTATTGGATAGTCGAATGTAGGGGCTAATAAGTGTCATTTCCACTACTCACTTGTGCAACACATGCAACACAATCAACACTGTAATCAGCTAAATAATGGGGAAAGTAATCTAATCGAAATTTGCATGCATATATTTCCACTATCATGCATCGTAATTCCTTAAAATTTATGACATTAACCATGTATTACTTATATATTCCTTTCTCAATAGGAATCTACTCAACTGATCATACTACATTCAACATGAATGTTAACGACCTTAGCCATATGCATGTTGCGATTGTCATATTAATTCATTTTTGAAATCCATCAAGGATTTCCATATCAATATTAATGTCTAACGACCCATAAATATACCGTCATGACATAAAGTTACTGCCAGATATATTAGTTAGCGGAACATTATATTATCTATAATGGCAGAATATATTTGATCATAACAAACAAATATTTCCAATTCAAACTCAACCTCAATTGCTTATTTCATTTTTACCTAGTCTGAGTGTTTCTGACACTCTGCTGATTACTTAGGTACTGGATCCAGATATTATAATAGCAATTAAAGAGGCAAAATATGCCGTCGACGACTATGATGTTTTATTATAAATTTCTCCCGTAAATTTCATTGCTAATTAGCATAAACCAATTCCTTATCAATGTATGGATTGGTTGTTCCGCGACCCCAATATTTAATCATCTGTCGCACGTGCAATTTTATGTTGGGGTTTTCGCCTTGAAGACGGATCTCTTTAAGAGATTTCATGAGTGTCTGAATGTGAATTCATTTTCCGCGGATTTTTATCTTTTACGCAGATCGGTATTCAACGCTTCTGGCATAGAGAAATATCATCAATCATATTGTTGGTGCCTTTATAAATAGTCACTCATTTAATTTCAATAACGGCATCTGGCGGATTATTGTTAAATACTACAAGTAAATTATTTTCGCAAATCAGTTAAACTGATGCGTGAAAAATCGTTTATGTTGTGAAAGTTTATCGGCATTCTTTTATTCTAAAATGGGGTTTTCTTTATCTCCCCCTAATGCTGAGAATCGATCTTCATCAAACATGTTGCACCGAGCTATACCTTGATGGGCTTTTATTCGCTTCAAGTGATTTACACATTTAAAACATAGTGGTTTCATTAAATATCCCATTCCATGAGATTTTTGAAAACATTATCTCTCTTGCGCTTTATATACCACTATTTGATTTCAGATTCTTCAAGAATCGTTCAAATTATACACCATATGTAGAGAAATCACTCAAACGAGACACTGAACTTTTGGTTCATTTCTCCATTTTTCTCAGAAAATATTTGATGTATGTAAAATGTGCATAAAATCAACCCTTCATGGGTTTGATATCAATAAATGATATGTGAACTCATAGTTTATTGATGTCGAAGTTTGTCAAGAGATATAATTCATATTGGGTTTTCCTCCCCTCATTCTCGGACAACATTTTTTCATAACCAATATGTCGAAAATTTGAAATAACACGTGACGGATTCAACATTTTAATGTGAGATCCACTTATGCGGGTATCAACAAACTTCTTTTATATTTTTCGATTTGTGGAGAAATTTTGTCTCATATGGAGATATTATATCCGTTCTCACAATTATGGATACAATGTATCGAGTTATACAAATTTTCTTGAATCACCATCCCAATTCTAGTGGGATTCTCACATAAAGAATGTTTATAACCACAATATTCAGAATCACTATATGCATCTTAAATACTTAAGTTTGTCGCATTCATTTCACAGAATGATTGTGATGCATCTCATGTAATATGATACATATATCATTGTTTTAAATGATGCATGTAGTATCAGTCACATTCTCTTCATGGAATGGACATATCTCATTATTTTCAAACACATTGTTTATACACATTTCATCGGGAAATAGCAAATATTTCAATCTCGATATAACACCCATATTACTCAAAAAAAAAATCGAGACTTGAGAGAGCATAGTGCTTTATTTCAAACATTTTTGTTTCAATATAGCACTTGCATGTTGCATTACCATTTGCATCTCTCATTAATTCTCTTGAGAACTTGTTTCTCAATATAATGTGTGTGTCGCACTATCGATGAGGCAATTTAATTGCTCTCATGTTCCGACTCCATTTCTTCCTTAGAACGAAATGAGCAATTAATTTTTTCAAAATATAACAATTGTCACATAATATAAATGAATTACAATGATTAATTATTTTAAATAGAAAATTATATTATGTATCAGTTCAATCAAATCAAATTGATATTGTAAATGCTAGTGGATCCGACCAGTATTACAATTCGTGAATCAATCATTATGAATAATTTCACTCACCAATAAAGTATTATAATATGTTTTCATATTCATTCTTATCACAACTAGACAACAAATTTTGAATTTAATAACAATATAGAGCGAATGCGCCTTACAATCAAAGACCATATACATGGTATTCATTTTTAAAAACTCAGGTTGAATATTTTGTAATAAAGATAAGTATAAATAATCACAATAATGATTATCACTACTCTTACAATAATCATGCAAAATAAAATATTTTCATTGAATAACCAAATATGATTTTATTTATTAAAATCAATGCAAACACTTTTGCCAAAAATTCAATGAATGCATTAATTGCAATGATCATGCAATTATTGTAAGGTTATGGGTAATATAAATCAAATTAGCTAAATAATATGAAAATATCATGTTCTTATTTTTTATATCATAACAACTTTATACTGAGAAATATATTGCTAAATAATAAAGCAACGTATAAAACATTCTCATGTTGTATCAAATTAAAGATCATATATGCGCATAACGTAAGTGATTAACACAACTACGTACACAATCATGTGAAATATAATCTATTTAATTTTAACTATTTAAAATGACTTTAATTAATATGAATATGATTGCAAAAGTAATATACACGAGATTAATCCAGCGATTGAGAATCATATATTATTATTGTGGTCAAATAACAAGATTTACTTACCAAAAATACATGATGATACAATTATTTCCCTTTTTTCTTTTTGAAGAAAATTAGTCACACGTATCAATTATACACCATCGATAAAATAAAATTCCATAACTACTATTTATATATCACAAAATACTTTAGCTGTATCAAAATAAAGCCAAGACAAGAAACAATTTATTAATTAATAAACGATGCTTAAGTAAAAGTATCGTATAAACAATTTCTGTAAATCGCCACTAACTCTGACATGTGGCATAATCTTCTAAAAGATTACTTTCTTTCTTGTCATGATTATTTTTTTAATCATATAAAAATAATTTTGTGAGGACTGTATCAACCATGTCCTCCTCCACGACCGTAACCAAATATTTATAAATTGAGTCACGTTATTTATAAAGTATGAACTCTCATAATTCGGTCGGGACACATCAGTTATATCAATGGTGATTCATTATTTACTTTCATATATAATTCCACATTCAGTGGATTATTATTTTTCATTCATGATACGAAATCATAATCAATTTCATATACATCATAAATTACTTTGATCGATATTGCTGCTTCAGGAGCATATCATCATGATAAAAAGTGATTTAATTTTTCATCGATTATGGTCATGAAATCTCATGATATATTCAGTAGATTTCTTAACTCTGAATTTCAGATCACTCGTGCAACATGTCTTTCTCTATGGACATCTGGTCCTAATTTTTATTTATATGAATGACATGTTTGAATTTCATCTATGTGAATTTCAAATTCACTTTCACTAATTTTTGACACGTTTGAAATTCATCTATGTGAATTTAATATTCTCTTTCATCGGTTGACATGCCCACTTATGTGAATTTTATATTCACTTTTACGAGCTTTCTATTTTCATATGGATTTCTGATCCATTATATGCTCGTTTCAAACATTGATCAACTTCATGTGATCATGCCTCCTTTTTCAATTTGCACAAAAGACAAACTCTTTTGTCTAAGGAATATAGCCATCAAGGTTTCATATCACCGATGAGTATTACTCATATCTTTTTCTTATGAGGTATTGACTTGATCCATTATGATTTGATGATGTCAATACCACTAGCATCAATATTACATATATCTATAAAATTATAGAATTGATCACGATAAATAATAAATAAATCAAATTTTTACCTTAATGTTTACCTGTATCGAGATGTGTAGATATAAAATATATCAATTGATCGACTTGAGTCCTTCTGGCAATCTATTAATGGTGATTCTTGTGGGGTTTTTTTTCTTCTTCGAAGGTTGCCAAACTTCATCAAAACAATTTTGATGATTTTAGACGTGGTTAGAGACTCGTGCTGATAACGTTTTATAAAACAAAGAATATAATGGAGGAAGAACAAGAGGAAATACAATTATAGAAGAAAAGAAAACTGCTTGTGTCTTATTCCAATGATATAAGAGGGTATTTATAGTAGAGATTACAATGTGAACACAATAATCTGAATTAATCACAAATCTACTTAAATCAATCAGAATAATAATGATTAATTAATTTAAATTAGGGAGAAATACTTTTTGAGGGAAACACAATCACACTTTTATTTTGTTTTTGTATTGTATTTGTATATTAATCAAGCATCTTAATTGCTTTAAATTAGGGAGAAACACTTTTTGGGGAAACACAGTCACACTTTTATTTCGTTTTTGTATTTGTATATTAATCAAGGATCTTAATTTCTTTTTCTTAATTTTTTAATTTCGTTTTTATTTTTAATTATTATTTTTTGGTATTATGGTTTTATTTTAATAATGATTAATTAATTTAAATTAGGGAGAAATACTTTTTGGGAAAACACACTCCACTTTTATTTCGGGAAAACACACCTACACTTTAATAATAATAATAATAATAATAATAATAATAATAATAATAATAATAATAGAGATAGAGATTTTGTATTTGTATATTAATCAAAGATCTTAATTGCTTTTTTTAAATTTTTTAATTTCGTTTTTCTATTTTTAATTATTATTTTTTGCTTTTATGGTTTTATTTTAATAGGTTTTTGTCTATAAGGACAAAATAATTTGATTATTAGGATCCAAGTAAACTAAATATTAATTAGGACAAAACATATGTATTTTTCCCAATATACCCTTTTTCTTTGATCCATAACCATGCTCTGATTTTATGCTTCTCTGTAAACCTCCTCGTTTCATATCCCCCCGCACCCCACCCCAAATCTCTCCGGCAATGGCTTTGGGTTCGATTGAACCTCCACGGCGGCTCCTCCTCCAAAATCAACCCCAATTTCACTTTGCTTTCCACCTCATCAACCAGAATCTCACATGGTGAATTTCGTTTTTGGAAAAATCACATAGCCACACGTATCTCGTGAAGGCTTCAAAGCTGTGATTTCTTTTTGGATTATCTGCAACCGAATCATCTCGATTATGGAAGGCATTTGTAGCTATGGATTCGCAGCTCTTCATTTCGATGCTGGCTTGATGATTCTATGGTCAAAATCGGAGGCCGGAGAAGAGAGAATTGCTCACAAGAGATTCGCCGGAACGAGATTTTTTTTTTTGGCTGCGTAAGGTATCAGGGAAGATTTGTAAAAGAAAAAAAAAACAATGGAGAGGGGAGGCTGCCGGAGAAAAAAAAAAAAAAGATGAGGAAAGGAGGAAAAAAATCTTTGTCAAAGAAGAGGAAAGGAGATGATTTGGGGCGATCGGAGAAGAAGGGTGGTTGCCGGAGAAGAAGGGTTCTTTGTGAAAAGAGAGGAATAAGCGTGGAATTTGTTATTACATTTTTTTATGTACTTTATATATTTTAAATTTATTCTTATTTGTTTATTGCCGTCACATTACATTTTACTGAAATTTATTACATTATTTGTTTTTAATGCATTTATTACTTGTTTTTAGGATGTTACGACATTTTACGGATTTATTTGACTTGTTTATTGGCCGTTCTTATATTTTACTGTTTGTTATTACTTGTTTTAAGATCACATTACTACTTGTTTTTAAAGTACATTATTTTTTTTTCATTGGGTGTTACGATTTTTTTTCGAGGTCACATTATTTTTCATTGGATGTTCTGACATTTTATGGGTTATTCATTACTTCTTCCTACTATTACTTATTAAAATTATAAAAGGCATTTATGTCACAATATTAGCAATTTGTCTTACTAATCTCTCGATTTTGAAATTTGTCTTCCGGACCTATTTATCATTTTTTTTGTCTTCTAAATTTCTTCCCCTTATTTTAATAATGATTAGTTAATTTAAATTAGGGAGAAACACTTTTTAGGGAGAAACATTTTTTAAGAGAAAAGTCGATACTCACACTCTTATAATAGTAGAGATATATCTCTTAATAATAATAATAATAATAATAATAATATTATTAGTTAATTTAAATTAGGGAGAAACACTTTTTAGGGAGAAACATTTTTTGAGAGAAAAGTCGATACTCACACTCTTATAATAGTAGAGATATATCTCTTAATAATAATAATAATAATAATAATAATAATAATAATATATATATATGAAGGTGCCGTCATAATCAAGCTGCCTGTTTCAGGCTGCAAACTGATGAAAATAACTTGGCAGTTCATGCCCGCTACAAGAAGTAAAATCCAGAAAAGCGGTTATCTTTATTTTTATTTATTATCATGGCAACTTAATGTTTCCTTCAAGTTGTTAATTTTCTCTCCTATAAATACTTGCATTTCATCCTAATTCATATGCAGAAGAAGCAGCAGTACTAGAGAATCATAGCTATATAGCTACACAATTAATTATATAGCTTACAACTCGATCAATATGGCACAAAAAGCATCAATCCTTATTGCTTTTATTTCATTACTCATGCTACTTCAGGTGAAAGATTCTCAAGGTGGAGGAATTTCAATCTACTGGGGCCAAAATGGAAATGAAGGAACTTTAGCCCAAACTTGCGCAACCGGCAATTATAAGTTCGTCAATCTTGCCTTTCTTGCTACATTTGGCAATGGCGAAACACCGATGATCAATCTTGCTGGTCATTGTGATCCATACAGCAATGGCTGCACCGGCCTAAGCTCTAACATAACTCTTTGTCAGTCACAAGGGATCAAAGTTATTCTTTCGATCGGTGGTGCTTCTGGTAGCTACTCCCTTGCTTCTGCTGATGATGCCAAGCAAGTTGCTACTTATCTTTGGAATAACTTTCTCGGAGGCCACTCATCCTCACGCCCTTTAGGTGACGCAGTATTAGACGGGATTGATTTCGACATTGAAGGAGGATCAGGACTCTACTGGGATGATCTTGCTAGGTATTTATCTGCATATAGCACCAAAGGTAAGAAGGTTTACTTAACCGCAGCACCCCAATGTCCGTTTCCTGATGCTTGGGTAGGGGGTGCTTTGAAAACCGGCCTCTTTGATTATGTTTGGGTTCAATTCTTTAACAACCCGCCGTGCCAGTATTCTTCTACCGACATTGCTAATCTTGAAGATTCATGGAAGTTGTGGACATCGTCGATTCCTGCTACAAAGATTTTCTTAGGGCTTCCTGCTGCTCCTGAAGCTGCCGGAAGTGGCTTCATTCCCGTGTCGGATTTGAAGTCACAAGTCCTTCCAGCTATTAAGGGTTCTAAAAAATACGGAGGAGTCATGCTATGGTCCAAGTATTACGATGATCAATCTGGTTACAGTGCTTCCATTAAAGGCGACGTCTAAAACTCGAAAATATTTCACTATTCTCCGGATAATTATTGTTCATGTTTATAAATGTATGTATATGTGTATTATTTGTGTGTATACTAATGTAATGCTGTAATTTGTAGTCGTTCCTCGTTATGTGCTTTATATGTTATTCTCAGTTTACCATTGAATGTCACACTTTATTTATGTACTCGTTGTCGTTGTCTTCCAATGTTATACACATAATCATGTAGTTCGTTCTAAGGGCAGCTGTAATTAATGGCTCAGCAAAGAAATTCAATCCAAACATATGCTGGCCCACTCATTTAAGTAGCAAAAGTGAGATTCACGAGCTTTTGTAAAAGGTAAGCTGTAATGGCTTTATAATATATAAGGCACTAGTGGTTATGATTACGCCGTGCCCGTTAAAACCGTAAATATAGAAATTGATGATATTCTTACAATCATAGAGATGATATAATCATGGATTTTTATTAATATGAAGTCATATAATTCAAAAAAAAACATTAGTTTGGTTATCATAAGTTACAAAAGATAGTGGAATACAATCATCAGAAGACTCACAGTTATGTATATCACTACACCATTAAACATTATTGATGACAAAAGATAATTGTGGTAATATACTAATTATGTTCCCCACTACATCAAAGTTTTGTTTTTAAAAATCTTACAAAACAACCATGATTGCATTATTAGTACATAAACATACACCAACTCTTAACTTGCCTTTTCCTTCACCATGTATCCGTTTAGGTTTCAGAGGCGTTGCCCCCGAACCCCCACGAGTTGGCGCTGACCGGGCAGGTCGAACCCCGTTTCGTTGCGATAACATTAATTCGTACGGCAACTCGTATGCAAACGATTATAAAAATATTTACTTTATGAAAAAATATCTAACAACTTTTATTTCAATAAATCGATATCATAAAAGAACAACACAACACGAATCAATTAACGATTTGCAATCTCTAACTCTATGTTATCTTTGCTTTCTCAAGACCAATATTTGAGACGACACATCAATATTTTTCTAATATATGCCCAAAATAGTTACATTTCATCTATCTCACCGACTTACGGAAAATAATACGTTGATATTTCTCCTTGGAACTCACTGAAATACTAATTTGTCTTAAGTACGTTTTTATTTTTCTATGTTAATTATTCAATGTTGTAGTTGGTAGTTTTTTTAAGGAAGATGTTAGCTCAATATTAATAATGTGTCGGTGTTAAATGTTCATTGATGAATTGAAATGAAATAAATACGATTCCTTCATCCAATGCTCTGAACCTAAATCTGCCCGGCGCACTTACTTCCCGTGGAGTCCGACATACGGACTTTCCTTGCCTACTTTGCAGACTTTTTTACATTAGCAACATTATCTGTCCTTTGGACTTATAATGTGTGGCTAAGTCGAAATCGACTTCGACGCCGTAGCTGTCGAAGGAATGATGAGATGTCCAACTTGGGACTGTCTCGGTTGAAATTGACTTCGATGCCGTAGCTGTCAAAGGAATGTATGAGATGTCTGCAGTTGGGACTGTCTCTGTCGAGGTCGACTTCTTAGAAGAATCTGATTTGCCCTGATTTTGGAGTACATCATGCGGATCTCGAATGTCAGTCTAACAACCTTGAGAATTTGCCTTGTTATGGCTGGTCTTTCGACCTGACCTTATTTTATATTGATTTGGCTTCAAATTTGCTTCGATCTGGTAGTATTTTCTTTTCTTTTCTTTTTGTTGTCTATCTTTCACGTTTCGATGTCTTTTAGCTCTTCGCTCATCGAGCCTCTGGCTCTGTCTGCTGTTTTGCCTTATCGATGTCGTGTTGCCCCATAAGTGTATTATGAACCTTTGGTTCTCATTGCACTTGTGAGTTTGGCTGAGATCAACCCGTTTGCCTTGGCACTTTTTGTCCTTTGGACTAGTTTTGCTACGGGCGGGTCGACACTCTGGGTGTTTGGCCCGACTTTGCGAACCGTGCCTTTGCCTTGGCATTTTTCGCCTTTCAGGCACGTTTGGCCTTTGGCTGGGCGTTTAGTCCGACTGTGCGAACTTTCCCTTTGCCTCGGCCTTTTTTGCCTTATGGCTCGTTTGGCTCTTGGCTGGGACGTTTGGTCCGACCTTGCGAACCGTGCCTCTGCCTTAGAATTTTTTGCCCCTTAGGCACGTTTTGCTTTTGGCTAGTTTATTTTATGGGCGTTTGGTCCGACTATGCGAACTCTCCCTATGCCTTAGCATGTTTTGGACTTTTCTTTGTTGTTGCGTAGTAGAAGAGATGCCCCTGGCTGTCTCATTTCGTTTGTCGAAATCGATGCCCTTTCGGCTGTCGATATATATTTCCGGCTACGATGTCCTAGTAATTACTATCTAAAAAGACTGGTAATACGTAACTGTCGCTCCGGATCTCGGTGTCGTGGTGTTTCTTTGTCGTTCATGACTCATGACACATGGCTGCCGAGAGATTTGGACATGGTCCAAACTCGATGCCTTAGCTTTTTGGTTCCATGGAACTTTTAGCTTCATTGGATGTCAATCGAAATGATCATGTTGCCCGACCTCGATGCCCTAGTGAATCCTCTCCCTTAGGAGTCAGATTATATCGCTGTCGACTCGGACTTCGATGCCATTGTGTTATCATCCCATTAGGACTTATAAATGTTGGTTGTCGACACTGAAGGCGTCCGACTTACGGATCCTCGTAGACCTTTGAGTATATCCTTTGTGGAGTGGATCCTCGAGATATGCAAGACACTAGTCAAAAGGTCGCAATAACCATAGGGATAGTTCCCAAAATAAGAAGGCTCATCCCGCCATGCTCGGCTAGGAGAGTTCCAAAATAAGATAGCTCAACCCTCCGTGGGGAGAGTTCCTAAAATAATAAGGCTCGTCCCACCACGCTCGGCTAGGAGAGTTCCCAAAATAAGAAGGCTCATCCCGCCACGCTCGGCTAGAAGAGTTCCCAAATAAAATAGTTCCAAGATCAGATGCCGAGTCGAACTCGGACTTATTAAAGATTTGTCCATCGGTGAGCTCCAAATATGATGCCTAGGCCGAGCTCGGTCTTATAAAAGATGATGCCGAGCCGAGCTCGGTCTTATATAAGATTCGCTCGAGAGAGCTATGCCGAGGCCGAGATCAGCCTTCATGCAAGAGGAGTCCGTAAAGCTCGAATTCCGGTGCTCGATATCTCGAGTCTTTGTGGTGCAATGTGATTGTGATAAAAAAAAACATTGCATATATAATAAAGGCTTACAAAATGTATGAGAATTTCAAATAACGATTGTAAGAACCTGGAGAGCTAAAGAGCTCGGCTCGATCCTTGGACAAGTAGGTCCTTAACAAATCCAACACAATACAGGGGCTACTTGTTTGTGGACACAATGGTAATTTAGTTTTACCGTTTTCACGGCCTTTAAATAGCTGTTAAGCATAGTATAGTATTAATGGAGTATAATCTTTGGTTTCTATACTGCTTTCCCTTCGGTTGCTAATGGCATGTTCCTGTTGCTTTTTCCACCTAGGGAACTTTTGTCTCTGTAGTATGTTATGGAACAGATGTAGCATACTTTGAAGCATCTCTCTTACCATATAAGCAGTATTACGTGTCAAATGTTTTCGTCAAACCAGTCAATCCTGGCTATCAGATCGGTGATTATGCATTCTCCTGGACCATGTACGGCACATCAGTGGTACAGCCATTGGATGAAAGAGTGCCTCCGTTTATTCCTTACAATTTCCAGTTCAAGCAATTCTCAGAAATGTTCCAATATGCAGATCTTGAGGCCCCAATCAGTATGTGTGCTTATTGTAATTGCTTTTCTCTCAGTCATATAACTTCGGTTTTAAAAATCATATCTAATTAAGTTATATGTTGCTTCTTATAGATATTAAAGGTTTAATTGTTCAGACATTTCCTGAGAAGAAAGTAGGTCAGGATATGTATCGTCGTGCTTTGATTGCAAAAGACTTCGTTGTTGTTGATAACGAGTATGTTTCGAATAAAGTTTGATTCTCAACTTTATTTAATGTTTTTCCCTTATGATGTATTTAACTTTCCCTCTCAATAGGAACACTCCTATGATTATGAGGCTGTGGAAGGAAAAAATCAACGAATATAGAGATATTTTATCGCAAGATCTTCCCGAGGCTATCTTGTTTGTTGGTATGAACATGAAGGTCACAACCTTTAATGGTACGTTGTCAATCGTAATAGATACATTTGTTTAAGAAGTTCATATTACTTCAGGTTGATAGTTTACTCTCTAACTGATACGTTCTTTCTTGCAAGGTTTGTCTCTGTCATCGCGCTTAAATAGCGTGTTTCTAAAAGAACCTTTGATTGCTGAAGGTCCAGCTTTGAAGGAATGGTAATTCTGAAAATTAATTGTTTAACTAAATCTGTTTTGTTGTGTGTCACCGGTACATTAGAAACTTGCATGTTGTTCAGAATATAAGATTGTATGTGTGTTCTTATGCTTGTATGTAAAAAAAACAGGTATGCTTTAAGAAAAAAAGATGTTGATCACTTGTTATCCATCAAGGCTTACAAAGATACAGATCTGCTTCTTCGTAAACCAGCAGCTGCGGATATCATACCTATAGTGGATGCAATGGCCACGCTGGAAACTGTAATTTTTCTTCCTTTTTTTTATGCAGTCACATTTTCTTCAGTTTTTTGTCAGTTTACTGAATTCATCGTTGCTCGGTTTGTTTAATATATATAGACCAAAACTGCTTGGATTGCTGGTACATTAAAGCTTCTATCACGGCAAGATAAATTCTGGTACATGGCTTGCAAGAATTGTCATAAAGCGTTGAGGCTAGGACATCAAGATGGTACCCCTTGTGCCTCTTGTGATGAACGTGACCCTCTTACCTTAAAGTGAGCTTTAGTTTATGTTGCAGTATTTTATGATATGAACCACATATATTAACAAAAACTTATGATAATTAGGTGTCACATCGGAGTTCTTATTGCTGATGAATCTGGTACTGCATACGCTGAGATTTACTCACCTGATGCAGAAGTGCTAATACCATTCACTCCATTGCAAATAAAAGAGGCCGAAGAAGAGGTATTTCTAGATTAATTTATGCGCTGTCGTGCCAGAACGTCTGTTATTTTGTCAAAAAAAAGGTTTTCTTCCGATTGTACAATTAGGTTATCTTTTGTGATATCAGTTTTTTGATAACAATAATGATGATACATGATGAGATTAACCGCAGCTAAACTTGCATGGGAATAATTTTTATGATTGGTGGAAATGGCCAAACATGATTTGGACTTAAAAATTAGTTGCTGCTGGTCTTCAAATTTATGAGACATATTTACACGTTCACAGTCATGAGTTTTGTTTATTTGAGCATTCTCCGGTATTGTTACTGTTATGTAATCTTTTAGTTGTTTCACAGGGACGTTCATTAGTTACTGAATTGGAGACAGCTTTGGAGAACAAACATGTCGTTTGCTACATTAAGTATTTTGACAAGCTGATTCGAGGTGCTGTGACAAGGAAGTATCCACTTGTGAAGATTTACCACTACGAGGATGTGTTCCCTATAGCTCCATGTGTTTCAAAGGAATCAACAACTGAAGCTGCAGGAACGAGCGTAATAAGTGAAAAAGATGCTATTGATCTAACTAAGGATGATGAAGATGGTGTTCAGTTCTTCACTCCATCAACCAACAAGCTGATTGACGAAATTTCTGATTCTTCACAGACGACAGTTGTTCATGAGGTATCTCCAACTGGTTGTAAAAGAGTTCTCTCTTTCAATGATGTTCAAAAACTACAGTTGTTGTCAAGATTGAACCTATTGACGATGACACTCCGATGCAGGCAATGATTGAAAGTTCAAAATCTGTTGAAAGCCCTGTTAAGAAGACCAAAAGAAGCTGAAGCAAACTTAATTTCAGTGGTTTCTTAACATGTCTCAATAACTACTAGGCTCAGATTGTGTTTGCATAAACTCTTTTGTTTTTACAATTTTGCTTTTGGGATGGTGCCATGAATTATTAGGAGCCATTAGTTTGTTTTGTTGGAAAAGAAAACTAATGGTAGCTAATATCATGTTAGGTGTTTGTTCTACTATTTTGTATCTTTACCTTCTTGTTAAAGGCTGACTAATTAATACAAGAAGGATATGTAAAAATCTATGTATAAGCCTCAACTTAAACTTATTATGTATGTTGTGTTTAAGATGTATGTAGGTTTATAATTTAGTTGCGTGTTGTTTTACATCATATTTAATAGTTCCCTATAAATTTAAACAGCTAGCATGGGCACTCCGTGTATTGCACGGAGTTCCATTTTACTAGTATACATACATAAAGATAAAAGAATGTTTTTATCATTCTTTTTACAAACGTTTTGGACGTAGAAATAAATCCAGCAAAGACTAGAAGTTAAATTGTGAGTATGTTTTCCTATGAGGTATTTTTCAATATTTTATTATGACAGTCTTGTATTTATTAAGTGAATTTTTTGTTACAAATAAATATTGGTCATAATTAATTTTTATCCATTTTAGAGCACTTGCAGTAGATAGTGTAAATCTTTTAAAAACTTTATTTTAGAGATTTTAGTATGAAAAATAACACTGCAATAAATACTCTATATTTTACTACAGATTATAGATTATGTAAAATTTCCTTTACATCTACCGTATTCATCCAGATTCGGTAAGTTTTCCTTTATATCTACTGCATTATATAAAATAGATAATCTGATGCATTTCATTGTGGATAGTGATTCTGTAAACCAGATAACATGTATTTAAACATGTAAAATAGAGAATTCATAAGAGGATCTAATGCAAATGCTTTTAAAGAGACTAAAACTACACGTGAAAAAACGGGACATTATTAATGACACCACACTCAATCTACCGTTGTGGCACTATAATGAAGTTTGACCACCCTAGAGTCGAAGTTATGCATAAAATTCGACTCTGAAAGAGTTAAAATTCAATCTATGCAAAGTCGAAATATGCACGAAGTGTGGTGCCCAAGCATGGGCGGCTCTACCTTAGGGGTCGGGGGTGAGGCCGACCCCCAAAAATAAAAATATTATGTAGTTTTAGTAGAGAATTTTTTTTTATAAACACACATATATGTGTGATTGACCCCTTTATTTTTATGTCTTCACCCCCTCTTTTTAGCTGCTGTCCCATAATTACATGTATAGAATTGAATGTTCAAATATATGTGTGATACGAAAAAAATTTGACAAATTTCTGACCCCATGTTAAAATTCCTACAGCCGCCCCAGTGCCCAAGTAAACCGGTTGTTGTGCCGTTAACAATGCCCAAAAAAAATTTAAAAAGTATATTCACGATTTATGTTTTATAATACACGTTGATCATTATTCAACGTGATATAAAATATTGACATACATATGTAAATAAAATTTTGAGTTTTAGATACGTGAAATATAACCTATATAGGTAAATTTAAATTATGGCATTCAACCTTCAAAGTCAATGTTAGAGTAAGCAATAAGATATTGATAAATAAACACATTATCGTCCAAGGTTTGACAATATACACCGAGTTGGATGATCAATGAAAATTATAAATTTGTCTATATTTTATATCAAGTTAAATATTGAGACTACCTCAATATCACACACTATTCAACCAAAGGTAACATCTTTTCATGTATCACATACTATTCTGACTCAACATGCGTCAGAATATGGTTGATTGTTATGACTTAATTTGAGTCATAATTTCAGTGTTTTCTAGATCCAATAGTGCTGGTCAGAATATCTATTTCATACAATCTGGCCTAGATATGAGCAGAAAAATGGAACATTCTCCCTAAGTTTGGCTCTAAATAAATAAGCGTGAAAAAAGGATAATTTAAAATGTATGATCGAAAAAAATAAATATATGTATTAAGACATTTCCTGTTTGAAAAGACATTCATTAACCAAAACACGTGCGAATGCACGTGTATTTTTCTAGTGTATATATATATTCCGCCCCCAGACAATCGTCTGAAACTAATCATTCGAGATACTGTCAAACACCAAAAGTGGGGAACTGTCTGAAACTAATATTTCGAGATACTGTCAGGTACCAGAGGTGGGGAGGTGTTGCTACATCCACAAGCAGGGGCGGCGGCACTCACACCAAAAAAAGTCACATGACCCTCAATTTAAAAATAAAAAAAATTCAGTGTATTTTTTACATAGTTTAAAAAATTTATGTACTAATATCTACTGATTGACCCGCTAAAATTTTAAAGTATAGACTCTTGACCCATAATTATACATATATATTTTATATAATACATTAGAAACTTTTGTAATACGATGTGTCGTTATAAATCTCTTATCCGTGTCACACAATTCCTGCAGCCGCCCATGTCCATAAAAGCTCAAACCCGAGACGTCTTGCTTAAGCGACCAGAGTCTCTTCATATATATATACTAGAGGGCACCAGGTGTGCGATCCCACTTGATGACTTCTCTTATGTATCTAAATGCTTCATCAAGTAAACACGGTTGTGCGCCTTGGTCCGACAAACAAAAAGCTTGCCCCGTTATTGAAGTATACATTTGCTTAAATCTAACGGCAATGTAGTAATATGCTTGCGCGTGCGCAGGAGACCCGGTGATTCGATCTTGCTATCAATGGGTGAAGTCATGGAACCATTTTAAAGGAACCACCTTGATTTTTTCTTCAAACGCATCGTATAAGTAGCACAAAAATGGCGCTTCAAAGAAGAATGTTTAACAAAGCTTTCAAACAAAAATATTCTATTCTCGCAGACAACCCGTGTCATTATTCACCAATGTTTGATCATAATCGTCTAAGCAACACAAAAGGCCACCGCTCTAAAACTCAAACATGTGAAGCCACTTGCACCACTAAGAAATCTCTTGGAACCGATATGAATCAATTGGTACTGGATTTAGTATGTTAGTTTCTCTGCAAAGAGTCATGTAAGATATGTTTATGTAAAAATTAAAGAGAATATATCGATATATTGTGGACTCGGGGTGAACTCGCACCTAAAACCTCAATTTCTCTCGTTTATAACCGCATTTTTTGCAAATCAGAGTAGAATTTTTTTTTGATGGTACCAAGAATCGTCTTAGTATTTAAGTGGTGGTTTATTCCATATCAAACGATAATACACACAGAAAAATCAGTCATCATCTGTAAAGTGGAAGGAAATACTATTCCCCATATGTTTCCTTTAATGTTATTTTGACCTTCTTCCTCATAGGAACCATCTTCATATAACCAAAAGTGTGTACCACGAGGACATTGTACACTCGCTAGCTGAAAAAAGTAGAAAATTCAATCAAAGTTTTGAGTAGCACAAAGACCAAGAGCTTCGAGCTCCTGTAATAGTAGAGGAAACACCATTACAATATCAACTATTATTCAGATAAATAGTAAAACAAAGCTACATTTCTTTCACCTAAAACTCACATTACATTAGAAGTGAAGAAGCAAGAAACTAACATTTACGACAAAAATCCACATGAAGAGACTTTATGATGTAGGACATCTAATTAGCTATTAGTCTTTTATTCTTATTTTAAATTAATCCCTAGTTGTTAGCACATTATTCTTCTTTTATGAATGAAACTTCTAAGAGCTTGGATTTAGCTATCTTTTCAATGTAGAACTCTACATCCCTGTAGAAATTGATGCAACAACAATGGAGGCTACAAGGACGGTATTTATCTTGTATATGCTCAACTATTGCAAATATCTGAGCCCTTTATTAACATTCTCTTACCTGTATTATTAAAATTTAAGATTCCTTGCATGGAGTTGTGACATGGTTAATTTTAATTTTGTGAAACAAAGAATTGTGACATTGTTTGCATTTCAAAGATCGTGTACTTGCTTGCACTTGAGACATTTCAATATGGAATTACTAATATGCAACTAATTGATCCATCAATCATCCACAATCGTTCAAATAGATTCATAAAATGAATTAGCCGATAGATTGTTGAACCTTTCAACATTAGTAAAATTAATGTGTGTTCTCTTCGATGTATATCATATGAAGATTTTCAATCACTCTATAACAAATGTAATGTATGAAGTTGCATGTATCGCCAAAGCAAAAATGCGAACCATTTCATATAATCTATCCTTCTTTCAAAGTCAAAAGGAGGAAAGAACTGCCCTCAAATAAAGAACCAGGACTTTCTTTATTTGTGGTATAAACAGAAAACTATGATGATTATACATGTAATACTACTTAATAAGTTAGAGTTAGAAATTAACACAAAGAAAACATTTTGCAGGAACACTAATAAGTTGTGACTTGTACCTAAGCAACCATATTTCCTTCCAAAAACAAAAGAGTGCAATGTTTACAATACCTTCAGAACCTTGAGCTCCACTTTTGTAACCTCGCGTCCATTAAAGTATACCTTTGTATTACCATTACTTGCATCAATAAGAAGCTTTCCACCCACATTCGCTTTAGCACTTATTATCCTCGTCTCGGCTTCTTTCCCTCCGTCACAGATGCAATTTGATGAGTAAAATCAAACATCAAAGTCAAGATCACAAAAATAAACTCCAAAAAAATCTTTACTATATACTACTTGCACCTACCTTGCCCCAAAATCCGAGTAATTCTTGTCATACCGGTATTCTCCCAAGACGTTTTGCCAACTTGTCACTCTTATAGCAAACCGATTTGGATATTTTTTGGGGCGGCAATAATGAAAGCAAGCTAGATGTTGTTTCCCAAATTTCCATTGACCGTGAAATGGCACATGCATCTCCATAAACCAAAGCAGATTCAGAGAATTAACGGAAGAGAAAGCAGAGATCCGGCACCGGCAGTCACGAAGCACCCGGATCTTGTTATTACAAAGCACCCACATCTCTCGAAGCACCTCCATCTCCATTACAAGAAGAACAAAACCCGACTCTTGGATGATGTGAAATGTGGTTCCAAAATCCACCGTGCTCGAGATATGTCAAAGCATAAGGGCTGCTCATATGTTATCCTCATCGCAATCGAAGCCACCTGGGGAGAAAACGATTGGAGCAAGAAGGAGGCGGAGCCACCACTACGAAGCACGGAAAATTTATTCAGCCAAGCAATTCAACCCCTTTCTTTCGATTTGATGGATAATCGGAATATGAAGAGTGGTGATTAATACCCAAAAAAAATAAAAGATTAGCTTAGAAGAAGAAACAATTTATTGCATAATTTAAAAAAAAACGGAGGAAGAAAGAAGAAAACCTGATTCTTCACTGAGTTGGAATGTCGTTTCCAAAGCCACCGTTCATCAACTATCTTCAAGCATAAGGATTATTGAGCTGTCAAAATTACCACAGCAACAGACACGGAGAAGCAAATCCCTAACCCTAACCGTCTTACCTGGCAGATATGAGACCCCGGAGACGAAAATACAAATTGCAAATGTTGAAGAAGACGGTGGTGAAGAATATATATATATATGCAGACATGGCGGTGGCTAGTGGAGTTAAGAAAACCGGCTGGAGAGCAGCCATAGGAGCAGACGGGCGGTAGTGGAAAGGACTGCCAGAGCTCCAACAAACTACCCTAATTACGCAAACTAAAAAAAAAAAAAAGGAAAATAACAAAGAGCCACTACAGACAAAACAGGACGACCATATAGCAATATATTAGATACCTCAATGGTATGATATATTGTGGACTCCTCGCACCTAAAACCTCAATTTCTCTCGTTTAAGTTTTTTTTTTTTTGAGGAATCGTCTTAGTATTTAAGTGGTGGTTTATTCAAAACACACTCATCAGTCATCATCTGTAAAGTGGAAGGAAATACTATGTTCAAAATTAAATTGTCGTTGGCAGGAACAGGAAGTATGGGAAGAGTACTTGTTATTAAAATATAATATATCTCTTAATAATAATAATAATAATAATATATATATATATATATATATATATATATATATATATATATATAAAGGTGCCGTCATAATCAAGCTGCCTGTTTCAGGCATGCAAACTGATGAAAATAACTTGGCAGTTCATGCCCGCTATGAGAAGTAAAATCCAAAAAGCGGTTATCTTTATTTTTATTTATTATCATGGCAACTTAATGTTTCCTTCAAGTTGTTAATTTTTCTAATTTAAATTCTGATTTTGGTCTTAACTCCACAGCGTTTTCGATTTTGGTCCCTGGTTTTTATAAAGTGACGATTTTAGTTCGTAAGTGGTCTTTTTTCCAAAAATAGTCAGGAAAAGACCACTTACAAAACTAAAATTGTCACGGAAAGCACCACTGAGACCAAAATTGTCGTGAAAAGACCAATTTTAGTCCTGTAAGTGGTCTTTCGGCGCTCGCGACTATTTTTTGCAAAAAAAGACCACTTAAAGCGACTAAAATTGTCACTTTATAAAAACCGTAACCAAAATCTAAAAACGTATGCAGTTAGCTAGATGACCAAAATTGTAATTTAGCCATTTTCTCTCCTATAAAACTACTTGCATTTCATCCTAATTCATATGCAGAAGAAGCAGCAGTACTAGAGAATCCTAGCTATATAGCTACACAATTAATTATATAGCTTACAACTCGATCAATATGGCACAAAAAGCATCAATCCTTATTGCTTTTATTTCATTACTCATGCTACTTCAGGTGAAAGATTCTCAAGGTGGAGGAATTTCAATCTACTGGGGCCAAAATGGAAATGAAGGAACTTTAGCCCAAACTTGCGCAACCGGCAATTATAAGTTCGTCAATCTTGCCTTTCTTGCTACATTTGGCAATGGCGAAACACCGATGATCAATCTTGCTGGTCATTGTGATCCATACAGCAATGGCTGCACCGGCCTAAGCTCTAATATATCTCTTTGTCAATCACAAGGGATCAAAGTTATTCTTTCGATCGGTGGTGCTTCTGGTAGCTACTCCCTTGCTTCTGCTGATGATGCAGAGCAAGTTGCTACTTATCTTTGGAATAACTTTCTCGGAGGCCACTCATCCTCACGCCCTTTAGGTGACGCGGTATTAGACGGGATTGATTTCGACATTGAAGGAGGATCAGGACTCTACTGGGACGATCTTGCTAGGTTTTTATCTGCATATAGCAGCAAAGGTAAGAAGGTTTACTTAACAGCAGCACCTCAGTGTCCATTTCCTGATGCTTGGGTAGGGGGTGCTTTGAAAACCGGCCTCTTTGATTATGTTTGGGTTCAATTCTTTAACAACCCGCCATGCCAGTATTCTTCTACCGACATTGCTAATCTTGAAGATTCATGGAAGTTGTGGACATCTTCGATTCCTGCTACAAACATTTTTTTAGGACTCCCTGCCGCCCCTGAAGCTGCCGGAAGTGGCTTCATTCCTGTGTCGGATTTGAAGTCACAAGTCCTTCCAGCTATTAAGGGTTCTAAGAAATACGGAGGAGTCATGCTATGGTCCAAGTATTACGATGATCAATCTGGTTACAGTGCTTCCATTAAAGACGACGTCTAAAAGTCGAAGATATTTCACTATTCTCCGGATAATTATTGTTCATGTTTATAAATGTATGTATATGTGTATTATTTGTGTGTATACTAATGTAATGCTGTAATTTGTAGTCGTTCCTCGTTATGTGCTTTATATGTTATTCTCAGTTTACCATTGAATGTCATACTTTATTTATGTACTCGTTGTCGTTGTCTTCCAATGTTATCCACATAATCATGTAGTTCGTTCTAAGGTCAGCTGTAATTAATGGCTCAGCAAAGAAATGAAGAAAAACATAAACACAGCAGATATAATAGGAGAACTGATGTTTTATTGAGATTGATTAAATTGTTACAGTACTTCCTCATTTATATAGAAAAGAAAAGAGATAAGAACTAAATTCAAAATAAATGATATAATCTCAAATAATCATAACCTAAATTTAAAGCAAACTGTCAAACTTTAATTTAAAGTATAATAACAACTCTATTTATCTCTTTGGCATTATCTTTGATTTATGTCTTCTAATAAGAAATTCAATCCAAACATATGCTGGCCCACTCATTTAAGTAGCAAAAGTGAGATTCACGAGCTTTTGTAAAAGGTAAGCTGTAATGGCTTTATAATATATAAGGTACTAGTGGTTATGATTACGCCGTGCAAGGCACGGCGCCCGTTAAAGCCATAAATATAGAAATTGATGATATTCTTACAATCATAGAGATGATACAATCATTGATTTTTATTAATATGAAGTCATATAATTCAAAAAAAAACATTAGTTTGGTTATCATAAGTTACAAAAGATAGTGGAATACAATCATTGTAAGCACTCCTATTTATGTATATCACTACACCATTAAACATTATTGATGACAAAAGATAATGGTGGTAATATACTAACTATGTTCCCCACTACATCAAAGTTTTGTTTTTAAAAAGCTTACAAAACAACCATGATTGCATTATTAGTACATAAACATACACCAACTCTTAACTTGCATTTTCCTTCATTATGTATCCATTTAGGTTTCGGAGGCGTTGCCCCCGAACCCCCACGAGTTGGCGCTGACCGCGCAGGTCGAACCCCGTTTCGTTGCGATAACATTAATTCGTATGACAATTCGTATGCAAACGATTATAAAAATATTTACTTTATGAAAAAATATCTAACAGCTTTATTTCAATAAATCGATATCATAAAAGAACAACACAACACGAATCAATTAACGATTTGCAATCTCTAACTCTATGTTATCTTTGTTTTCTCAAGACTAATATTTGAGACGACACATCAATATTTTTCTAATATATCCCCAAAATAGTTACATTTCATCTACCTCACCGACTTACGGAAAATAATACGTTGATATTTCTCCTTAGAACTCACTGAAATACTAATTTATCTTAAGTACGTTTTTATTTTTCTATGTTAATTATTCAATGTTGTAGTTGGTAGTTTTTTTAAGGAAGATGTTAGCTCAATATTAATAATGTGTCGGTGTTAAATGTTTATTGGTGAATTGAAATGAAAAAAATACGATTAGTTATTATCTTCATTAGCTTCAGTTAAGAAATTCGGTGGTAGGTAACGCATGTCTTAATTTGGATGATGGATGATGGTTGGGAGTGTGTGGGGGGGGGGGAGGGGTTGTTTTGATTTTGGGATCCAATTTTAGGATTGGTATGAATTAGTTCAATATAGATAATTTGTTATATCATCTATTCGGGTTCAATCACATAGTAGTATTGATGTAGCACCCATATTACCATATTTTTATTTTGGATAAGTAGTCATTTTTAATCGATAATTTTATTTGTTCATAAAACACCGGAACAAAGTCATACCAAACCGGACCGAACAAATGGTTTTAGCCCAACAATGTTTTTTTTTTTCATAAGTAGTCATTTAAAATCGATAATTTTATTTGTTAATGAAAACCGTGAAAAATCAAAACAAAGTGGAACCAAACCGGACCGAACAAATGGTTTTAGCCTAACGATGTTTTTCTTTTGGATAAGTAGTCATTTTAAATCAATATTTTATTTGTTAATGAAAACCGTGAAAAATCGACCCAAATTCGAACCAAACCGAACCGACTAATTGATTTTAACCTAAAACCCGTTTCAGTTTGGGTTGAAAATAAAGAAACCGTATAAAATGGTTTGTTTTTATATAATGGAAAAAAACGGCCAAATAGGATTATATTCACCTAGAGATATTTAGAAACACTGAAAAGGTTTTGTTTAACTATATAACTATATATATATATATATATATATATATATATATATATATATATATATATATATATATGTATGTATGTATGTATGTATAAATATAATACGGTAGAATTTTTTTTTTAACATTAAAACTACTTTTCAAAAATAAAAAACATTAAAAGCCGCTCACGCTGCGTGCTCAATGCATGAACACATGGCAAACAGAGAAGACACCAAAAATTAAGACAGAGAAGACACCAAAAATTAAGCAAGGGGCGACGTGGAGAGCTGTATGCTCATCTTTCTCTCTTTACATAAGATATAGATTCAAGGGAATCAGTTTATGCCTTCATTGCTGGGCATGAAGAAAATGCAGTTGAAAACAGAGCCATTATTTACTAATCCTCTTTTATCTCTATCTATTTTTTAGATGTGGACCCATAAAAGGGTGAAAAAAAGGTCCATTACAGCTGCCCTAAGATAATGTGGAAAAGGACAACGTCTAGGTGGCATTTAATCTAGTGTACTTTTTATGTAGTTAAAAAACTGTTGAAACATATGGCAATAAGAACAGAAACAGAAGCAATCTAACGTGAAAATAAGGAATCAACAAAACATAATAATAGAAAGAACATAGCGATTTAACATGATTTCCAGCGTTGCGCTGACTACTCCACATACCTAAAAGATGATGTTTTATTACGCTTAGAAATTCAAGAAGATACACACTAACACTGCAGTTGTATTGATTACGATCATTACGTATTTATAGCTTTGAAAACCTAACTCTAACCGCCATAACATCTGTCAGATTTCCCATACCCTCAGATGTGACTCAACTCAACTGAGTCACCAGCTATATAATTAGCTCGGATGAAGAACTCAACAGCATTCAACATAATCAACAGACTTCACTCTGCTGACAGACGGACCTCAGCTGACACTTCACTCAACTGACCTCCCAGACTTGAATACTCCTGATCAACTGACCATCACTCAATTGATCTCATATTTAGTTCCATCAGATTCAGACATAGAGATCAAGTCACACTTGACAACAAATACAATTTATAATTATACTAAAGCATTTTAACTTCATATTTTACACTTTCACGGTTCGGTTCCACGGTTTCATTATCATTTTGAAAAGACTAGAAATAAATTAGATGTGTTAAAAAAATTAGGTGTGATAAAGATTTTACCGCTTAAAATACCATCGGTTTGATATTCACAAATAAATTTAGTTTGACTTGATCCATTGTGAAAGTTCCGGCTGGATCCGCAGAAACAGATGTTATGCATAATGTGTTCACGATGCAACTCTTTCACTTTTACCCCTATAAAACCAGGAAATGAATAAAATTGCCCACTGTATGAAGAATGTGTATGAACACTCAAGTGCAAGTTAACAACTTCTTCAAACAACGGCAACCGCGAGGGCGAGGGTTATGTTTTAAGTTTTATACATTCATCTGTGAAAAGGTAATATGTAACATAGTTTTAGTATCATTCATGAGACTGATTTTAAATCCTCAAGCAAAGCAAGGCCATATAAAAGAACTCAACGAGCCAACTTAACGACCTCCAGGGTTTCGATTCCATGACAAATAAGATGGATCCCCAAGCCTCCTGAAACAAAATTTAACCAAACACTCAGGTAACTACACAAATGTACCAAAACCATTGCAGTAACGCAACCCTAACGTACTAGATTTTTATTAATTTATGCGAGTATTAGAGTATCTGCAGCAGTTTATTTTTAACAGATTTCTTATTTCACAAAAACAAACATCGCTTTCCTCTATTTTACACGACCTCAATCCAGACTGAGATACATCATAATATCTGAATGACATAATTTAAAAAGAAAATATGTATTTTGTGTGGTACATGTAGTACATAATCTTAGTAGAGATTTTACTACAGTTGCTTTTCATTTGATTTGAATGATTCTGATCATTATGTTGAAAATACAAGCTCAAACCCATATAAGAGAGGTCTCATCCCCAAAACCGGCTCTGATAACATGTTGAAAATACAAGCTCAAACCCATATAAGAGGAGGGGCCTCAACCCCAAAACCTAGGTTGTGAGGTGAGGGAACTCCATCTCTTAATACGATGGGTGAAACAATTACAAGTGCCCAATGCAGGACACTTCAACACATTACTTTTACCTTGTTTCACAGTATCTACTACAAGTGCACTTAGCCTTCGGATCAACCACTTTTATTACGAGAGATTTATTGATACCCTTTATTGCACCGAACCGTCATATCGGTGTCATGCATGCAAAAAGACGATATTTTTGTCTTTCTACACACATATCACCACTCGTCCAATGCTGTGGAGCAATAAAGACTATGCCTACGGTCATAATGTTGTAGGGATTTCAAAACATCTCATGCAAAGTCCGTATTAGGGTTGATTCTCCATCATTCTCAAGTAGAAAGAAACGTGATGCATTACACAGACACATAAGTCATATCTTGTTAACAAGTAAAATTACTTAAAAGAAGAGATGCAGACAAAAGGCAAAGGCAAAAGTTATTATAAGGCAAAGGCAAATGTGAGTGAAGACGCACCTTGGCCTGACAAGGTATATAACAGTGAAAACCATAGCCAAAAAGAAGCACAGCCCACCAACAGTTAGATACGCAATACCAAGAAAATCATTCTTCCCACCAAGCCAGCTAGCTGTAGAAAGCACAAGCTTCTTCTTCCCTTTGAAACTATAAGTGTTGTAATTATTTTGGATTGTAACATTAATGATATCACCCTTTTTAAGATCTTGCTCTATCCTGCCATACAATTTTCTGAACGTTGGAAGAGCTGCTGTACGCATCCACACGATAAGGTCCTCTTGTTGACTCAACTGTTGCATTCAAAAACCACCGTTTCAGCAGATTATTCACCCACCTTTGATTTTAATATTTAAAGGAAATCTGAAAGCAATAAACTTTAGCATATTCCTCATAACAAATCACAACAAAACTATAATGCTGGCTTTAAATGATAAGTTTAAAACATTCAGATGCCTAAACAATGAAGCAAGACACGTTTGGTTTTTGGTGGTTGAGGCTTACTGGAATAGACTCATTTAGATGTGCACCACCAATAAAGGAACCATTTTGAAAGTTCTTGGGGAAGACATTCTTCCCAAATTTATGATCTCTGTCACTTTTCCATGATATCTCCTTCTTGTTCACTGGCAATAGCTGGCCATTGTGGTTGAAATTGTAAGTATCATTAAACAAACTCCAAGCTATGAGGCCACAAGGTATAATTGTCTTGTTATTTGTCTCGCCTTCAGGCTCACAACCATCTGTCACATTCTCGCTGTTACGATCTCTGAGTTGTTGGTCACTTCTGCTCTTCACATACCTGGATACGCAACATAGTAGCCAAAATTACTATTGTAAAATAAACACAATAACAAATACAGCTTTCACCCATCAAACCAATTACTTCCATGTAGCAGCATACTAGACGGAACCCACCATAACCATAGTGCAACTAAACAACAAACAAATGAGAACAATGAAAAAACAAACACCGAGCACATATTAGCCAAGACCAATACAGTTCTATGCAACAGAATCAACTATAATCATCTGCCCTACCGCATCATGGTCTATCAGATAAGATTCCAGTGCACGAAATAAAACTGAAGGCAGTTAAACCCTATGCAAAGCAAAACAACCAAAGCGAAAAACCCTCATATACATAAACGAAAGTCTCAGCTTAGGGAAGATGAACTAACAGCATAAAAGAAAGAGAGGAGGTTTTTTGAGCTAAAAGAAGGTCCATGGGCAGAGTTTTCATGCGTGAATAATCATGTGTTGGATTGGGGAGAGGAGAAAATAATCTTTGAACATGGAAATGTGAAATGTCAGAAACAAAGCATTATGCTTATAGAAGAGATTGTTAAGGAATGAAGACCTGCGGTGATTCTGGTAATAATTGTCAAGTTCATAATACACAAAGATTGGTTGTTTCATATCCTTTGTCACCTGTAGAAAAGAAATACGAGTGACTAACCTTGGATACCATATTAAAAATAAGGAGGAAAAAAGCCATACTGGGTACAGGATGTACCTTTATAATCCGATGACAGGTTTTATTTGCAGAGCTTTTTATGAAAGCAACTTTATCAAGTCTTGAATCTGACGGTATGCAGACAGTCTCATACTGATCAATAATTTCTACAACCTAGTCAATGAAAAAAGCATATGCTGTGAGTTTAAGCAAAAACCATCAGTAAGAAGTGATGCACAAGAGGATACAAAGGTAAGCCAGAGGAGTACATCACGGGAAGCAAATAAGGAAGCAAGTCCTATTGGAACAAATATAACAGTGACAAGCAAGTATGTTGAAATGACCTGCAACAAAAGGCACAGCAGACAACAAAGGCATCATCATATATGAGTGCCAAAAAAAAAAGATAACCATGAAATGAAAAAAAAAAAAAATACAACACAAGGTTCGAACCCATATTGGAGTCAGAATTGGTTTGCATGCAGGAAGCTCTTGTTGGGTAAACCTTGAATCTGGAACATAGTATTGAAAATCAAAATGTGATTTTTCCATAACACTTGAGATAAATATATTACAACAACTCAGCAAAAAAAAAATTAAAATTAAACATATATATATATATATATATATATAGAAATGAGTTCATATACATACCTATTGATCCATGCTTATACATACTACTAAAATAGTGCACGATCACTATTTTAGTGCACACAATTATTGTTTGAGTGCACCTAGTTAATGAAGGGGGAAATGCTATTAGGTAATACTAGAAACCTAATGCTCCTAAATTTGTATGAAACAATAAACTAAAATAGTGATCGAGATGCACTATTTTAGTAGTATGTATAAGCATGGATAGTATATGTAGGGGAATAATATATATATATATATATATATATATATATATATATATATATATATATATATATATATAAATTAAAAATTATTAAAAGAAATAAATAAAAAAGGTTGAGTTTATAATGGATGCTTCAAATCAGTTGGACTTGGGGAGACTTTACAGAAGCATGTTAAGAATCACAACACTCAAATGGCAGATACCCTAAAATATATCAGAGTGCTTCCACTGTGGTGGTCTTCATACCATCCTAAATGGCTAAATGCAGGAGCAAATTTGCCACTCCATCTTTGATGACACATTCATCCTTGCAAGTGTTGATGGTCAATGTATAAATACCGATGAAAAGGTGTCGATTTGGGAATCTGGTGAGACTTTCCCAGTTTACAGAAAAATCGATTTCTGGTAACGGGGTAAGATGAAGTGCGGCAAAGCTAGAGGACAAAGACTTCAGACTCAGAGTGCTAATGGTGGTTACTAAAATCACTTTTTCTAACTCATGGAAAACGACGTTGTGTAAGCACGTTGAGAGAACTCTAGGGCCCTACAGTCTTTTCAAAATCAGAAATCTACATTCAAGAAAAAATTGTGGTAAGTAGTGTATGAAGAGACTGGTGAATCGGCGCATACTGTCCTCTTGGGTGGACAAACTGCTGGGCTTGCTGAGGGAGATTGGAAAAGGACAAGGGGAAACAGAGTGTGTGGCCTTTGCAGGGGTTACAGTGGCAGTGGCATGATCGTATAAAAATTAATCTCAATTACAGTAGACGCATGATCATTGTTCATTAGCGTAATGTATACAATAAAACTAGATGACGGAGGTTTATCAAGGATATTTTGACACAGTTGTATCGGCATTATTGCAAGGACGTGCAAGCGCCAATTAACCACATGATAATCATAAATGGAAGGCCTCTGGAGCTCAAATTTTGTTAGAAGAACAAATGCTCCCCTTAAACTGAAAGCTTGTGACCAGAAAAACCTTAGCCATCCCTACTTGCTTGTCATTCTAAAACAGGAATGATAAATAAGTAGCCCCCTAAGATATCGCTAAAGAATACCCTATATCCTGGCTTCCTCTTTCTCATCAAATGTAAGCAAGAACACACAGAGAAACTTGTTCTGATCTATGATACACCCGGTTTGGACGCAATAAAGGTGGAAGGGTGCAGAACGGAAGAAAGCAAGATTCTTGATGAAAACCCAGATAGGAATTGAAAGGATTCGAACTAGAAATTCAGTCAAGACATTGAAGCTAACAACTCTATTAACTGTTAAGAAACAAAAGTAACACCACCACCACCAACACCAGTAGAAACAACTAAACCACTAGCGGAACAACAACAACAATAAATATAATATAATAAATAAAAATGTACATATGTTTTGCTATAGTTGGAATAGTTACACTTAGGACGCTTGGATAATCTGGTGGCAGGGGTAGAATCGACGGACGATCCAGAGCCTCCGGCTGTCGTTTCCTGAATTATGGAGCTCATTTCTTCGCTCCCTTCTTAGTTGAACTCTTCTACTTGGTCAGAAATAAACCCCAGACGAACAATCCAGATAAAAGGATTACAGAAACAAGTAAATGCAGGAAAGAAATAGGGGAACCGTTCGAGAAGTAGACAAAGGGACGCATTGGGACGGAAGAAGCAAGAAACGTAACTAAACATCAATTGGGGTGTTCAATCTTTTTCTTTTTTTTTTTTTTGGAAACCGACAACCATATTACTATGTGTACCGATTTTTTTCTTTTCAAATTGGGTCATAATATAGAAATGATATCACCACAGTCAAATAACACAATTAATTGATACAATATTGATCTATATCTCCATAATAATCAATGGTGTAATTCAATATTGTGTCATTTGTTTCTCAAAAAAAAAATTATTGTGTCATTTTATTGTGATTCTATCACTTTGATCAATGTAAAAGTTTTTTTTAAAAAATACTTTTTTTCATGTTAAAATTTGCCTTGGCGGTAAAGATGTTTTACAAATAACTATTTAACCCATGGAAAGTGGAGAAAGTTTATGTGTTAGAATTGTACCCTATAAATTTGGAAAAAAAACTTTTATCAAGCTCGTAGAAGTATCTACGGGCCGGTTCAACCCGTAGAAATTTCTACGGGTTAATGCAAAGGCCATAGAATAGTAGAAATCCATAAATTTTACGTACCTATTGAAATTTCTATGAATTGTCAATGACGGAGCCATGAATTGAAGCTCGTATGGGCAAGTAGACTATATTCGGAGAATCGATGGGCTTAAATGAGATATTTTGATGGTTTAAATTGGATGATATAAGTCTTTTTGTATATAACTTTTTCCGCCGGGTGGGCTTAGCCCCCTATTAGCCTTGTGTTAAGCTTCGTCCCTATGGATTGTATCCGGACCGTAGATTTTAAGTACCCCAACATCAAAAATTAAGTCAAATAATTGTCTATTAATATTATAATGATAGTGAAGGGCTTTGTTTGCATCCAATCCATCAGCCACAGCTGAGAGTTGGTCTAACTCGAGTATATCGTTGTTATTGAAATGTGATTGTATATTTCATTAATATTGGGTTGTGACTTAACTAGGATTTGTTCAACCATCAGCCACAACATGGGTTGTCACATTTTATAAACAATGAATGACCACAACATGTTGATGTGAATTGTCAAGTAGTTAACTGATCAATCAACATGAGTCGTATATGATACAATTAGTTATCTATTACCTACTCATCAAAATTTATTTTAGTTGCTGTAACGCCCCGCTCCCGGATACCGAGCCCTTATCCGGAAGAGAAACGTTCGGCGCGTATAGCATTAAATAAATCTAATATTATACGCAAGCCTCTACGTCGAAGTATCAAATAAAAGCAAACGGAAGCTAAAAAGACTCGGGTAAAAACATAAAAGCTACTATGAATAGAAATTAGTCATACTAAAGATGGAAATGTAACTTTATTACATTAAAAGGAAAATACGAAATCCAAAATAAACGTACGACAAGTCTCGAAAAACCAAAAGCCTACTCCAAAGGTACTAAAAAGTCTATTAAATGAATAACAGAATAAATAAAAGATAAATCTTCAACGAGGCGTCGTCATCGAAATCCTCCTCGTAAACATGCTCAACATGTTCGTCTTCTTACCCCACAATGCATACAAAAGAAAATGCAAAGGAGGTAAGTACAACGTACTTAGTAAAAGTGAGAAGATATGACAACAATTATAATTTATAAAGAAAAGATATTTATGTTAGGAAATCTACGCGGGAACGCAGCGGAATTCAAAAATTTATTTCCTATCGACCCAAGATCGACTTCGTTTAAGCAATAAACAAACAAGTAGTAGACGGTGGTTACCTTGGTTGATCTATAAGATTGACGCTTTGACCGTTTAAGGAGAGTAGTTCAGTATAGAGCCGCCTAAGTGTTCGGCCTCTACCACCGCTGATCAAGCGAGCGACCGCGGAATCCCATCATGGATTGCTATTGGAAAACTCCGGTTCTTTGGGACCGCCCTTTTCCCCCTCTCTCCAACTCTCTATAGGATGCTCTCTATTTTACACAAGAACTATTAATTCTTGGAATTGTGTTGTACAAAAGCGAACTTTGACACCCACACTATATTTATAGTGTATGGGCGCCCAACTAGAATGTGCAGAGAAGAAAACATTTTTCCAATAAAATAAGGAAAATATATTTGATTGATTTATCTCATTTATTATAATATCTCATATTAAATAAATCTACAGGATATCATCAATATCTCATATTGAATATTTCAAGATATTGTCAATATCTAATATTGACTATATTTATTTTATTACCATAAATCAATTTACACATGTGTATATATATCATAAATATATTATCACACATATAAATCCATTATATATAATATTAACTACAATGTGCACATGCATATCATTTTATATGCATGTCACGCATGTATATAATATATATATATATATATATATATATATATATATATATATATATATATATATATATATATATATATATATATATATATAAAATATTAATATCTTATATTAATATACAGTAATACTATTAATTAAATTTACAATAATCCAAAGTGTATCTTATACACTTCAATGTGACACCCCATATTGTCAAATATTGGCTTCCAGAATATTCTTTAATTAATATAATTAATATCTTGTATTTTAATTTATTCATAATAAATAAATACCACCATATTAATTTACCACTATAACCTTTATAGTACGAGATAAACTTTCCTTATTTGGTTATCATCTATAACCACATTTTAATCCGGCTAGATGTTCTTATGTATGTGACCCGATAGGTTTCCGAATATGTTGGCCGTAGACACAAAGTGCAAATTACGAAAATGCCTTTCATGCCTAACGATCACGGGATAGCGTCTAGCAACACACCGTGACCCCCAATCATCGGAAGAGTCAAATGCAATGACTACTACCTTTCATGTGAAACGATTACCGTGTAACTTACAATCCTATCATTTGTAATAATATCCATACGGTCGTGCGTCGAGTGTCAAACATTAACGACCGTATCTTATAATCTGGATATCATGCTCTCTCGAAGTAACTCGTTTACTCCCACTTTGCAAAGATTCACGAGAGTAAGACATTCCTTATTAGAAGGCCATTTCGGATATTCGATCACAATCATAGGATACGCGATTCCCGGACGACCAATCATGTATACTCCGCATGCTTCAATATCATACTCAATCACTACCGCATGATCGCCCGTGGTTGTGGAAACCTCAATAGTGTCAAAGCATGACAATCCACACCGTGATGCCATGAAGACTCGGTCTTAAGGATAATTACACAACCGTCACATAGTGTGACACTTATCCGTGTAAGTGGGTCGATCCTAACGACGCATTCTCTAATACACGTCCACGCATACCCAAGTGTCTTTACACTTCGATGAGACGAGATCTATCCCCGCTTACTAAAGCAGAAGACATCTAATACATGCTAGCCTGTTCATACTATCAATGCCTGTTTGATAGTACATCAGCCTAGAGACATTTAAGTATCAAACTTATTAAAGTGATTAGAGATCTCATCAACCATAATCGCCTATCATGGTTTCTCTATAATACTAAGGACGTTATCATATAACAATTCATAATTGGTTCTTTAAAAGAACATATATATGACAACAGAAAAGCCATTTAATATATGTATAAACATAAAGAAATAGTAGAAATGATCCGACATGGTCGGATCCGGTCCAACCCGATTGGGTTTAGGACATTATTCCAACAATCTCCCACTTGGCCTAAAACCAATCACTCGTACACACGAGTCCAAATTGAAACACAAGAATCTCATGCAATACTCTTGAACCACCACAGCCATAAACGGATCGCTATCCGTGGGGACTCAGACTACTTCATATCATGTTCCAAGTGATCAAGTCAAAGGAACCGCCTTAACACACACATGAATCTCTGACGAGACCCTGGTCCTTGCTCCAAGCAATGAATCCACTTATTATATCAGCTATATAGAAAAGGTGGAAGAACCGCACAAGGTTCAATAATGAACCTTCTAGATCCATGTACTCCCGCTGCGCCTTCAAGGCACTACTGTGTTTTGGCTTAGTTGTAGAATTTACAGCGACCCATAGGCTAGAACATTTCCAGCTCACTGTATCACTTTATCAAAGTGATTGCAAACCCAGATTGTAGCTCCCACTCGCCTGAATAAGACTCAGGATATTGTTAAGGGTGAATTTATACGATTTATAACGCTATATTCTATGATATTTTTCCCCGTATTTGTACTAAATTGCATAAGAAACGAGGGTTTAATGGATATATTGAGCAAATGAGATTTTAAATGAGTTAATCGCAAACTTGGTTAATTTTGGCGTTTTAATTGTGATTTTATGATTATTTGAGCATTATTACATTTTGCGATGTTTTTATGTGTTATAGATACATGTTTGAGGCTCAAAAGATGATCAAAGGTTGATTAAGTTCGAGCTAATTGATGATAAAAGAGATAATGAAGAAGTGGGATAGAGATAGAAGAGATAAAGATCAATAAATCAAAATCGATCATATCATATCAAGCGGCGTCGAATCTCCGTCCGGTGGGACGGGCGCCTGGTGTAATTGAACGCAGCGTCGAGGATGTCATCTTTGATTCGTGAAGTTTGGGCGTTGGAGTGGACGCCGTGCGACGAAAGCGCCTGGTCATGACTCGCCCGATTCAAGTTTTATTGAAGAGTGGACGGGCGTTCAAGGTTTCAGACGGGCGTCCGGTGGTCGACTTAGCGTAACCGACTTTAAAATCTATATATAGTCGGTCGTTTTCTCCACAAAAATAATTCGTACACACATTATTCAAAACCCTAAACCTAGGGGCGGCTTTAGGCTGCGTTTTTCATCTTTTTATTCCTATTTTTATGCTCTTAGTTTAGATTAAACACTAGTTACTTTTTATGCAATTGTTTACGCAAATTTGAGTTTTTGAGGATGTTCGTGACTAAAAGCTTCATCAAGCGAGTATTGTGAAGCCGTCCAACAATTGTTGATTTCGTTTTCTTCGATTATACTTGTGAGTTTTTAATAAAGGTTGTTTCTTATTCATGTTTAATTTGCTTTTATATCGGAAGATATGCATGTGTTGATTGTTTATTGTTGATGGAAGTCTTAATAAACCCTAGATCACCATGAATAAGAATAGTAACTCGAATCTATCATAACGGAAGTTAATAGGTGCGATTACTAGATTTTAAACACAAAGTTTGCACCTTCGGTTATTAAACGCGTTAATCTTACATCGGAAGATAGTAGATTGATAGATGAACTTTCTAAGGAATTAGGGTTCATGTTTAGGTGAGGTGAATCACAACTTTGAATAAAACGGCAATATAATCGAGATAGGAAATCAATGCTTGTTGGATAGGTGGATCAATCCTCGTTTGCTCGTTATAAATTTGATTTAAATCCTTAAAAGCTTGAATTTGTCTAGTTAGTTTACTTTTATCCGCATCTTAGATTAGTTAGTTTAAATTGGTTCGCAGCCCGTATCTTTCACGGCTTTAGATCATCTCTTTCATTGTCTTTTTTACGTTTTAGTTAAGTTTAATTTTGATGATTCGTTTAGTTTTATCCGTTATTTAGCTTAGTAATCGTGACATAGGTTAGTTAGATAAAACTAGAAACCACAATCGTTTAGTTCCCCGTAAGATCGACCGGCATTAACCGCTATTACTACGATCCTTATACTTGAGGTTAACGGATTATTACTTGTTTATTTTGTGTTGATAAAATCCGTGACAAGTTTTTGGCGCCGTTGCCGGGAGCGGACGGTTGTCTAGTTTTTGTTTTCGTTTTCTGTTTTTCCTGTTTGTTTTTGTTTCGTTTTTCGTTTTAATCCGTTTTAAATTCTGTTCTTAGTTGATAATTGTTTTAGGTAGTTGTTAAGTAGATAATTAGGGTTTAAGACTTTCCCTTAGTAGTTTCCTTGGAGATTAGATAAATGCATCTTCTGTTTTTACGCCGTTCTTTCTTACCTTCTTTTCTTTTACGCAAATTTCGCTACATTCTAGTTTTCCCGCTACCAAGCGGGCGTGCCTGGATATTGGGCGTCCGTCATTGAAAATTATCAATTGCTTTTGTTTTATTCATTTTTGACGCAGCGCCCATAAGATTTGGACGCCCGTTCAAGTATTTTGTCTTTCAGACGAGCGTTTGGACCACTAAACGCCCGTCCGATCTCAATTCCATCTGGACGCCCGTCCAAACTTTTGGACGTCCGTCTGGTCTTGTTTTCTTCAAAACTTTTGTTTCCTTTTCTTCTTTCCCATTCTTTTCTTTAGGTTTTTAATTTTTAGTTTAGGCTTTTATCTCTTCTTAGTTTTTAGGTTTTGTTCCACTTGTTTTTGGTCCGGTTTATGCAAACTCGGAGTCAAAAGGGACCGTTAATATACACCCCTGATCCCGAGCGAACCATAGTCCGGCCAAACAGGCGGAATTTCCGTTCTGCGGTCGCGGCGTAAATCGAACGGCGAGATCTTGAAGAACAACTAGCAAGAGAAATCATCGATTTTGTGATAATGGCCGCCGATAATAGACGTACATTGGCGGATCACGCCATGCCAGGCGAAGTCAAGGTCAACCCGGCTATTGTTATTCCAAACCATTCTTGCACAAACCTTTGAGTGAAGCCAGGACTTATCCGGATGATGCAAAGACGCATCAATTTTTCACGGCTACCAATCGGAGAATCCGCGATACCCACTTACACACATTCTTAGAGATATGCGGTACTACACGCATCAAGGAGTAAGTGAGGATGCTATCAAACTGAAACTATTTCCTTTTTCTCTCGAAAAGGAGAGGCTAAAGAGTGGTACACCTCTCTCCTTCCGAATCTATCACCACACAGGCGAACTCAAAAGGAGTTCTTGAGTCAATATTTTCCACCTTCAAAAGCGCGATGCTTAAATGAAATATTCACCTTCTACCGAGAAAGAGAATGAGTCCTTTTCGAATGTTGGAAGAGATTCAAGTCTCTTCTTAGAAAGTGTCCTCACCATGGCTTGCCGATGGAAAGGCAAGTCAACACCTTCTTTAGTGGATTGACCGAGCTAACAAAAGGCATGGTCAATAGCTCTTACAGTGGGGCATTTTCAAGAAAACGCTGAAGAGGATGGGCCTTTGTTTGAGGATATTGCAAAATATAACTATGCCCCTCTTATCAAGCAATTCAAGCACCTCTCTTCCCGAGGTTGAGGAAGTCAATTTACAAAGTTTGATTGCCATCTTTGCCAAAAAGCGGATGGCCCCACCTCAAGTTTCCAATCCTATAAATCAAACTTCCTCTTTTCCAGAACCCTCGAGTTCAGATTGCGAAAAAATTGCTGTCAGACCGGCCATATGAATGGCCAATGTCAATTTAATCCCCCTGCACCCTATCAAGTAAACGCTGTTCATGACTATGGACAGTACAATCAAGTCACATGTCAAAATTGTGACGAGGTGGGCACACACTTCTAAATTACGCTCTATGAGCGGACGAGAATCGCGAAGTGAATGCATTCTATGGCCAGAACAATCAAAGGTTCAATCAGTTTCCAGGCCAGGGCAATTTTCAAAACCAAGGGTTTAATCCATCTTCTAATTTCAATCCCAACTCGAATTTTAATTCGAATCAGAATTTCAACAGAAACCCTGGGTTTAATCAGAATCAAAACTCGAATTTTTCCAATCCTACGCAAAAATTCAATCGTAATTGGCCTTCCAATTCAAATTCTCAATTTCAAAGTCATTGACCCATTTTATGCTCCAAATCTCCAAAACTCTCAAGGCCCCTCCCAACCTACAAATCTTGAAGCTAAGTTGGAGGAGCAAAGTAGATCGATGAAGAATCTTGAGAGACAAATTGGGCAACTGGCCGAGAAGCGGTTGGCTTCTAGACCCCAGGCAAATTTGCCGGTTTCACCGAGAAGAATCCAAAGGGTGGTCAAGTTGCTCAGGCTGATTTGAACAAAGGCCCATGTACTGACCTCGTGCCATCAATTCAATACGGTAAGGAGGAGGCGGTGCAATGAATCTAAGGAGCGGTACTCAAGTTAGTGGTCCTTCCCATCCGGGAAACCACCAGCCCCTCCCGCCATTGATAAAGGGGAGGGAAGCCGAGCACCTACACTCCCCTCAGTTGCAAGAAAACTCAGGTGGGTGATCCCGAGAGGTGAAGAATTTGGTGATCCTCAAGTGGTGATCCTTTGAGGACCGAAAAAGCAAGCGAAAGTCGGGAGGTGATCCCGACTCACCGAGAAATCTGAAAAAAGCTGTTCGTTGGAAGGATCTCGGAAGGCAGAGTGTCGGTGCATCCTCGAAAAGGTTTTCTCCGAGGATGACTTAAGAAACTTCCTTTTCCACGAGAAAGAGCAACATTCCTTGATTGAGGATAAGAAATGCGAAAGGTGCTAAACCTTTTGAAAAATACTCAGGTGAATCTTCCATTGTCGGATGTCTTAGTCGAGATGCCTAAGTATACAAAATTTATCAAGGATGTTGTGTCTTGAAAAAGAAATTACTTGAGGCATGGAAAGGCAGATTGGTGAGGATTGTTCCATGATTAATTATGGAAACTTACCAATTAAAAGAGGTGACCCTGGCAAATTCGTGCTTACGGTTTTGATGGGAGGTCTAGTCTTCCCAAATTCTTTGTGTGATCTAGGTGCCTCTATAAGCCTTATGCCAATGTCTCGTATGCAAGCATTTCGGTTTACAAAGTCTTCTAGAACCCACTACTATGAGTTTACAATTGGCGGATAGATCCTCTAAGAAAGCACGGAATCCTAAAAGGCGTTTTGGTTCAGATTGATCGATTTACCTTTCCAGTTGATTGGTATGTTTTAGATATAGAGAAAGACGAAAACGTTCCGTTGATTCTAGGAAGACCTTTCTTATCTACAGCTAGAGCTCTCATCGACTGCGATGGTGGGCACGTGACTATCCGAGTTGGTGACCAAGAGGTGAGTTACAATGTCTTAAAATCCATTCAAGTACCCTCTGGCCCTCCAACCGGTTTTTCCATTGATTATATGACGGATGATTTCACCGACTATATGGATAAGCAAGTCATGGTGTAGAAGCGAGAATATGAGCGATTAGTTGATAATCTGAATACTCATGGTAGGGTGAATCTGGATCAACTAGCGGTGATTTTGAGGAAGAGCTGTTGGAAGGAGAAGCTTTGGCGGTGGGACCACAAAGTAAACTCAATGATATTGAGTTGAAAGGTGGAGATCTCAAGTCTAGTTTAGAAGACCCCCCTGCGGATTTGGTGTTGAAGCCGTTACTAAACATCTTAAGTATGTGTTCTTAAGAGAAGGCGACAAGCTTCCTTTAATCATATCCGCCAAGCTTTCCCCGTCTGAGGAAGGAAATGGCGATCAACGTCTTGAAGAAGAATGAAAAAGCTTTTGGTTGGCAAGTAGGAGATATCGGGAATATCTCCGACATCTGCATGCACAAGATCAAGGCGAATGAGGGCGCCAAGTGTGTCGAGGCATGACCCCAGTGAAGGCTTAACCCTCATATGCAAGAAGTCGTTAAAAGGAAATCATTAAACTTACGGACATGGGAATCATTTATGCCATCGCGGATAGTGAATGGGTTTCCCCGACTCAAGTAGTTCCCAAAAAAGGGTGGAATTACAATTGAGAAGAATGAGAAGGAGAGAAATTGCATTGAGGCTTGTTAATCGTTACAGAGATGCATCGATTATCGAAAGCTCAATGAGGTAACCATGAAGGATCACTTTCCCTTCCATTCATTGACCGGATGCTCGGCGTCTGGCGGGACACGATTTTCTTGTTTCCTAGATGGATATTCGGGATATTTCAGATACCCATTGATCCGGTGACCAAGAAAAGACCACCTTCACTGCCGCTTATGGTACATTCGCCTCTGAGGCGAATGCCGTTCGGTCTCTGCAATGCCCGAAGCTACATTCCAATGATGTATGCTAGCCATCTTTGACGGGCTTGTAGAAAAGTGTATGGAGATTTTTATGGACGATTTTTCGGTTTTTGGTCAGTCTTTTGATGATTGCCTTGACAATCTTGATCAGGTGTTATCTAGATGTGTGGAAAAGAACCTAGTACTTAATTGGGAAAAATGCCATTTCATGGTAGATGAAGGAATAGTTCTTGGCCACAAGATCTCAGCCAAGGGTATAGAAGTTGACAGGGCAAAAGTAGAAGCTATCGAGAAGATGAGCTATCCTAAAAATGTGCGCGAAGTGAGAGGCTTTCTTGGACACGTCGGCTTCTACAGAAGGTTCATTCAAGATTTCTCCAAGATAGCCAAGCCCCTGTCCACTTTACTAAAGGAAGACGTTGAGTTTATTTTTGATGAGAGCTGCAAGCAAGCGTTTGAAGAGCTTAAGGATCGTTTAATATCTGCTCCGATTCTTATATCGCCTGACTGGAACCTACCATTTGAGCTTATGTGCGACGCATCAAATTATCTTTGTTAGTCTTTGTTTCTAGGGCAAAAGATCAAAGGAAAGTTCAAACCTATCTATTACATAAGCCACACATTGAACCCCTCTCAAGTTAACTATACTACTATCGAAAAGGAACTACTAGCCGTAGTCTTTGCTATGGACAAGTTTCGTAGTTACTTGTTAGGAGCTCAAGTGATCGTGTGGAGTGATCACGCTGCCTTGCGTTACGATGACTAAGAAAGAGGCTAAACGCTTACTACGTTGGATATTGACCCTACAAGAGTTTGACGTTCAAATTAAGGACAAAAAGGGCAGTGAGAATGTAGTAGCGGATCATGTGTCTAGGATGTTAAATGAGGAAAAGAATGAACCAGATGATATAGATCTTTACTTTCCTCTAGAAAACATCATGTTGATCGATGGCCGCTCCCCTGATGTTCCATGGTATTCTTCCATTGTAAACTACCTTCATGGCCGTTATCTCGATCCAGAGATGTCTTATCAGGAGAAGAAAAAGTTCTTCTCGGATTTAAAATATTTCGTTTGGGATGAACCTTATCTTTTCAAGATCTGTAAAGATGGTTTGCTTAGGAGATGTATTCCAGAATCTGAGCAACGTGACGTCATCGAGCAGTGCCACAGTGGACCCACAGGAGGACACTTTGGTCCGTGGAAAACCGTTGCTAAGATATTTCAATCCGGTTTATTGGCCTACGATCTTTAAAGATACGGAAGCTTTCAGTAAAGCTTGTGATAGGTGCCAAAGAACCGGTACTCGACAAAGCGTTTTGACATGCCTTTAAAACCCATCCTCGAATGCGAAGTCTTTGATGTATGGGGTATCGATTTTATGGGACCATTCCCATCATCTTGCATGTAATAAATACATCTTAGTCTGCGTGGATTACGTGTCTAAATGGGTGGAGGCCCAAGCCACTCCTCACAATGATCATAAGACGGTGATGAAATTTCTAAAGAAGAATATTTTCGTGAGGTTTGGATGTCCACGTGCCTTGATCGGTGATGAAGGGACGCATTTACCAGAACCGACCCCAGAGAAAGTTCTTGAGAAGTATGGTGTTAGTCATAAAATTGGCACACCGTACCATCCTATGACTAGTGGTCGAGGTTGAAAGGAGCAACCAGAGCATTAAGAAGATCCTGAGAAGATCATAATGATCATAGGAAAAGCCTGAGTCTAAAGTTGGATGATGTCTTGTGGGCATATCGAGCGACCTATAAGACTCCCATGGGTACATCACCATATCAAATGGTCTCACGGAAACCATGTCATCTCACTCGTCGAGTTAGAGCATAGAGCTTATTGGGCTACAAAGTTTCGAACTTTGATTCCCAATCTTGTGGGAAGCATCGACTCAAGCAGCTATACATGAGTGGGATTTAAGTCGGACTCCAGCCTATGAAAGTGCCAGGGTTAGTAAAGATAAGATGAAGCTACTCCACGATGCTAAGATTAAGAAAAGAGAATTTCATGTCGGCGAACAAGTTCTTCTATATAATTCTAGGTTACATCTGCTTTCTGGAAAGTTAAGGACACGTTGGTCCGGCCCTTTCGAGATTCTCCAAATCATTCGGAGGCGTTCTAGAACTTCGTGGTTATAGTGGTGAACCGTTTGAGTCAACGGTCGAGGTGCAAACACTATATTGGTGAACCCAAAGAGACATCTTTGATTGTTAAATTTTCGATATTCTCGGATGTGGTGTTACTCGGTCGAAGAATTTGACGAGTTATCACCCGACTTGTTCTCCGAGGATGACGGTAGTGATCCGTCTGAAGAAGTTCTAGCAGGTAGTCTTGATATGGAAGAGTTTGAGAGGGGCGACAACTTAAACGTCATCGAGAGGAGTCGGAGGAGAAAGAACACAACCATGGGAAACTTAAGAAGGTTTGGAGAGCTTTCAAAGATTTCACCCATGTGTGTGAGATCTTGCTTTTCTGCGACCACACTCTCGTCGAGCTTACGAGGTAGTGGTGGCGAGAAAAGTCAAATGGCTTTGATCCAGGTGAGTTTTAAAGCGGTGTCGAGCTAACGACAATAACCAAAAGCGCCACTAGGGGCAACCTAGATATCGTTCTTTTAGTTGTTTTGTTTTATGCTTTGATAGTATTAGTATTTAAGTTTAGTTTATTCGATTTTAGCCTTATTAAGTTTTTGTTTTTATACATCAGTTAGTTGTGCTTTCTAGATATGGATTTGGTGTTCGGCCCGGAGGAGTTACCTTTCTTAGGAGGATCCCACTCATTCTTGTAGATGACGGACCGGGAGGAACCATCGTTTTTGCACGTAGATTTTGACATTAGTACCGCGTCAAGACGGTCACCTATGTTCTCATTGTTCCCCGTTGTTCGGGAGGTGGAGACTTTACTACTCGAGGAGTTACGGGCAGCTCTAGGGCGTCGCCCTTACACCATCCTCAATGATCCGATCTTCGACAGATTTAGCGCTAGTCTTTGCCGCAAGTCGAGCACTTTCGAGGTGTTGATGTGGTGGTGAGGACCGGGGTTTACAAGATGAGTATGACTTCCCTCCGGCGATTGACATGCTCCGCCGCCTCATTCGAGTGATCGATTGGTCGGACATTTATGATGACTAGCGTTCTTAGGATGTTTCGTCGAGCAAACGACGAAACAAAGCAAATGAGTGGGAGGCAACCACTTTGTTTTCCATCTGCTTTTATTTATTTTCTAGTAATTCTATGTACTTCATTTGATTTTTATTTGTATTTTTGAAGTTTTATAAAAGTTTAATAAGAAGGGCAAATTTTGAATTTGATTTGTATGGAAATTTTATAATTTTTGCACTTAAAGCGCTTGGGCGCCCGTCCGAACTCTGGGACGCCCGTCCGCTTTGACCAATTTTGGGACGAAGCGCCCACTAAGCCTGGACGCCGCGTCGATTTATTCCTCCAATCTCGTATGTGATTCAAACTCTTGGGAAGCGTTTCAATGAACCGGGCGCCCGTCCGGTTCATCCGTCTTTCGGTGGGCGCCCGTCCACCGAGTTGGACGAGCGTCCAACCTCTGTCTATATATACCCCTTCATCGAGTGAACCCTCACTTTTCAGAATTTCAAAAATCAAAAAACGGGTTCTCTCCCTCCTTTTGCCCTAAAATCGTCGATTCTACACCGTTTTGGGCGATTCAAAGTGCTACAGGCCGCCCTTGATACCCTCTCTTTGATTTTCATAGCCAAATCCCCCAAAACACGATATTTTTGGAGAATCAGACCCCATTGCAGTCCGACTTTTTGGAAGAAAAATTTGATTTTGGAGGTCAATTTTGTGTTGTTTGGACTCGTTTTCACCTCAATCAACATCTACTCACCCTACTCGGTAAGTTAGTAACAACTTTTCTAGATTTCATTCACGTTTTTGTGAGTTCGATCTTTGGGTCGGCTCGTTTTCTTGAATGTCACCTTAATTTGTTTTTTTTTTTTTTTTTTTTTTTTTTTTTTTTTTTTTTTCTGGTTTTGGTGTTTCTTTCTGCTCTGTTTTGGTGATGTGGTGTTGTGATGGGTGATGAATGGATTGTTTGGTGATGGTTATGGTGGTGGATGTGGTTTGGTTGTTTTGAAATCCCGCTTTGGATGTTAAACGGGTAACTTTTGTGCACATTAGGATTGTTTGGTTTAGACTAGGCGTGGAAATGGTTCATAAGAAGGCAGTTGTGAAGAGGCATGGTAAGGAAGTGGCCCGGGAGGCGGGGAAAAAGCGTAAAGAAATTGACCCTACCTTAGTTGATCCTAACCGGGGTGTGAGTATTCGTGAGCAACCCCCTAGAGCCACCCAAACTAGGGCAACCTTAAGAGATGAGCCAACTTCGGAGTCTGAGACCGATGATGATGTGCCTTTGGTACGGATGCCTAGAGTTCAGAAAGGTGGAGGTTCGTCAGGGTGAGGAGAAACTGCCGATGCTACCCGGGAGGAGGAGCCAGATTGTACACTAGGCGACCCCTCCAGAAAGAAGTCTAAAACCGTTGCCCCGATGCCATTGCCTCGTCGATTCGTGAACCCTAGAGCCCATGAAGTTTATACTAAACACTACTTTTCAAGAAACATGTTGGTTGAGAGGGCTATTTTGGAGGCGAAGGTCGATCCGGGGTTCGTTAAGTTGCTTAAGGATAGGGAATGGGAAGCTTTGATGACAATCCCGACTACCCCGGTGAATAGCTCCCTAGTTCGGGAATTTTATGCAAACTGTTTGGAAACCGACTTGGGGACAAAGGTAGTCGTGGTTCGAGGGGTAGAAGTTCCCTTTACACCGGAGGTGATTAACCGGAAATACAACTTAGCGGCTTTCGAGGGTCGGGATTATAAGGAGGAGATTGTGCATAGACGAGTTTGGGGACGGGGATCTTTGGAGGAATTGAGATTGAGAGTTTGCCCGGATGTGGCCTGGACGTTGAGACCGGGAGGAGACCGGAAGGAGTTGGTTACCACGACCTGGACGGAGGATTGGAAGGTCCAGTGTCGATTCATTCAGTGTCGGTTGTTGCCTAAGAACAACTTGACACATTTTCATATAGGTGACACAGGAATGTTGTGCGCGTTGACATTTGGTTTGAATGTGGATGTGGGGCCAGGCATTGTATGGCGAGATCTCGATCAATCGGAAGGTTTATACGGAGCTTGATCGTCCCTCACTTGATCCACGTTTGTGTCTCGATGCCGGTGTGCCTGAGTTTGGGGCGGATCATAAACCGAAGAACCACAGGCCTTTACAAAGGGAAAAGAGTAAGCCCGGGACATTTCGAGCCGGAGGCACCTCACGGAGCCTGGTTCATCGGCAACACCTCGTGCATCCTCCCTTCCTCCTTTATCTCCCATTTGTCCGGGATGCGGTTAAGCATGGCAAATAGTTTCGGGAATGGCTCGGTGATATTCGGGATACAGAACAACATTTTGACAACTCTTGATTGCATCTGTGAAGGCCGGCAACCGAGGGATAGCGGGATCTTCAATCCGAGCTCCGTTGATTATCTCTTCTTTGATGAGATTGAAGCGAGGTCATTGCGGATGTTCTACACGACTACGAGTCATCTTGGATGAGGAGCGGCTGACTCGGCGGCTAGGGCTACTGGAACCACCTTACGGACCCTCCTCCGATCCTCCGGTGATGATTCTGCGGCACCGAGCCAACCTTGATCTTGTTTGTCTATTTTCACGTTGGTTGTTTTGTATTGACATTTTTACTTATACGGTTCATTGTAATTTTGATATTGCTACTATTTATTTTCAATGGATCATGTAAGCCATAAAAGCGCAGCGTACTTTCATTTCAAGCGTGTTTCAACTTTACGGATGTATTGTGTGCTCTCACTTTGCTTTATCTTTATTTTTGATATCTCTTTTCATGTTGGTATGACTCCCCGTTTTCCCCGAGATGGTTCCATGTTGTCTAAGATGTGCAGGTGTCTACATTGTCTGGTTACGCATTCTTGGTATCATTATGAAGGCTCCGGCCTGACCAACGATTCGAGTTTCGATTTAAATCAGCTAAGTCTTTTTCCTTTTCTTTCGTTTTGCACAACATGAGGACATGTTGATTTTTAAGTGTGTGGGAGGGAATGTTTCGATATGTATCTACACATTTGCTTAATTTCGTAATGTTTCTATGCAAATGAGCTAAAATTTTTGAAATTTTCCCGACTTCGTTGTTTTTGTTTTGTCCCGAGTAGGCAATTCGATTCAATGTTCGCTACTTTTATAGTCATTTAAATTTGTGTATCATATATTTGGTAAGTTAGATGTTTCACTGTTCGGTAAAAACTAGTTTTAAATTTATAAACCGAAACACCCCAAGTATAAGGATCGTAGTATAGGGTATTTACGGATCGTCCTAAGGGAGTGGAATGTTTATCGGATTCAAATATAAATCTATATCAATTATGTCACAATTATCTATCTAAACTACTAAACTAAGGTTGAAACTAACTAAAACCTAAACCTAAGAATTAAAAGCAGAACAAGAATAAAAACAAAGTGAAAAATAAGAAAGCGAGAAAAGCGGACGGCGTTCACTAAAGTGAGCAGCGTCGAAAACTAAACCTAATGAATGGCGTGCGCTATTGCGGACGGCGTCGATTATGAATGAAGCGAGAAAATTGCGAAAAAAAGCGAGGAAACTAGGGTTTATAAAACTAAAACTTAAACTAAACTTAATCTAAGCGATTTGATTAAAACAATTAAAGGAAAAACACAACAAAGCGACTAGATTCCACCTATCAACCAACAATCCCAACTAGATGGTGATTAAAAGACATAGTTTTTAGTAGTGATTTATTCACGAATTCAATTAAATATCTTCAATCAAATTCTAGGGTTTCGTTTATCTTTTCAAACAAACTAAACATGCAATCAACACGAAATCACGAGATCGTTTCCAAACTCTTACTCAACTAAACATGCCTAATCTCTTATAACATGATTAGATGCATTACTTTGAATAAAATCAAACTCAAATAAACATACTTTCATATATTGATTCAAGCATAAAATAAACATAGATCGTTTCATCAAATCTTAATTCAATAAAACTTTAAACAACATAAAAGCAGATCCAAAGTAATGAAAAACTATGAATTAGACTCACTAAACATAAGCATCGAACTCCTCTAGTTGGTTTGTGTTGTTGATAGGCTTCCTCCGTCGACTCACTTTGCAAGGCTTTTAGCCAACAATCATGTTGAAGATGATTGTTGAGTTGGAAAGTTCATCTCTGTGGAATTAGGGTTACGGCATGACTTTTTGGTGTAAAATTGCGATCTCAATTATGTGGTATCAATTAGGGTTGAGAAATTGCTTTGCTATATATAGAGTTTTAAGTCGGTGGAAGTAAGTCGGCTTTGAGCGCTCGTCTGCCCATCGGACGCCCGTCCGAATGCTGGGCTGGTGAGTAGCGCTTCGTTCATCCTCCGTCCGAACTCTCTGAATGTAAAATACGATTACGGACGCTTTGCATGGGACTTGATTCATACGGGCCTTCGTTCAAGATCGATGAGCGCCCGTTCGAACTGCTGAGGATCGGATCTCTTCATCTTTATCCAATTTCTTCAAGCCAATTCCAACTCTATCTCTTATAATTCGACTTGAGCTTCATTTATCCTCATTATATGCACGAAAATCAACACCTACATGATAAATAAACAATGCAAAAATGTAATAAAATCCAAATAATACTAATTCCATTAAATCAACACTTAAAATCATCAATTTTGCATACAACCCCCTTAAAATCATCTTTATTAAATAATTACACTTAAACCCTTAATTCTCATGTAAATTATGCAAATGTGGGAAAAATAATAATGAAATACACCCTTAATAATCATATAAATATGGCCTTAACAACTCCCCCACACTTAGCTTTTTGTACGTCCTCGGACAAAACAATCAAAACTATAGCTCAACTTTATAAATAATCCACATAGATCTCGACTCACGTAAATGAAGATACAACAACTATAGCAAATGATACCAACACAGAGATAGATAGATTCGGTGTATGTGTGACAAGCCGTTCTCAATCTAACAAGCCTTTCAAAGAAATATCCTCTCAAAAATTCCAATGACTATCCTAAGTACAGATAAATAATAGCTCCACTCAAAGCCTTCCCACGCACTCGGTAGGATAATCCTACTGACATATCATGCGGTTTATCTTTGGGTATAAGATCCATGATAACAAAGACTTCGCTTTATTCTTATTCAACATTTTTCAAAATTTTCAAATTTGGCGCATATCGAGAATGAGCTCTTACCCATCATAGTAGAATAGGATGTTTTCGTGATAACACCTACCTTACTCAAATCATAAGGTAGCTATAAAGTGACGTATCGTGAGCTATTGGTCATCATAGTGGTATAGGACATACGAGGTATACCCTACCGCACCCAAATCATAAACCGACTTCCGACAAGCGTATTTATTAATAATTGCTCACTCACTTTATTTATTCACTTTTCAAAGTCATAAGTTACATCTCACTCATCACATTCAAACTTTATGATATTCACGATTACATGGTCTAACTAAGGTGTAACTATACCGACCTTCCTAAGATAAATCATTAAAAATAATGAAAGGATATAATTCAAAAGTCATGCTTCAAAATCAAAGGCTTTCGTGAGTGAAAAACGAAACTATCTCCATAAAAGTAAAACATGCTATAATTATCTCACTAAGTCACATACTATCATCGTTAGAAAACTACAACTAGCAAGCATCTAGTTCCAATTATACGCTCGAGACTCACAAAAAATTTTAAATTCAGTGGAAAATTTAACATTCACTCATATTTCAAAGGATATAGCATAAAAACATACCCAAACACCCCCCCACACTTAAATCACATTATGTCCTCAGAATGTGCCAATATAAAAGAAAAGAAAACTTAGCTAGTTTCAAGCGGTGGTTGTCGGATGAAAGTTGGCGGAGAGGTCAGCCGGAGCATGAATATACGCGACAACTCGAATAGACAACCTTTGGACATAAAAGCTTGTGAACTGCTCAAAAGTATACGCAACACTCGACATACCATATAATCTCGGGTACACGGGGTATATGAGCAACACATAACACAAAACACTTACAATGAGCGTAAGAGGAATAACCATCAACACAAAATCAACTAAAGTATTATTTCTAAAACAATATAACAAAACAAGAAAAGAAAACAAACAAAGAAAACTAGGTTGCCTCACAGGAGCGCTCTTTTAATGTCAATAGCTTGACACAAAGTTCAAAAGATCACCCGGATCGGGCCACTTTGGTTTGACTACCGCCACCTCGGTATCGAATCGGAAGTATTGGGGCGGAAATGATTTTCACCACAACAACAAGTCAAGTGCGCAATAAGTTCATTAAACTTCTCTCCAAACTACACCGACTCTCTTCTTCTTGCTCTTGCTTACGATAGGCATAGACATAGTGGTATGATCGAAGTGTTGAAGGTACCTCACGGGTGGATATAGGAACGTCATCGTCATCTGACTCAAAGAAATAAGATGGAACCTCTTCACAAATCATGACATCTGTATTCTCATCTCTTCTTTGGAAATAAAGAAGCTCCGGCTTTTCCTTTGGTTGCCCAAAATATTTCTTAAGTCGATGGCCATTCACTTTAAAAGCTTGATTACCATACCCGTTCAAAGTAATTACTCCACTTGGATTAACCTCGAGAATCTCAAATGGACCAGACCATCTAGACTTTAGCTTACCAGGAAACAAATGAAGTCTAGTATTATAGAGTAAAGCCATTTCACCAACTTTGAATTCTCGGTCCTTGATCTTAGCGTCATGGAGTACCTTAGTTCTTTCCTTGCTAAGCTTAGCATTCTCGTATGCTCGAGTCCAGATCGTCGAGCTCGTTCAATTGTAACAATCTTTTCTCCCCACGAGTTGGCTATCGAAATTTAAGAATTTAATTGCCCGAAAGCTCGTGTTCAAGTTCGACAGGTAAATGACAAGCTTTGCCATAGACCATTTGGAAGGGTAGCGTGCCCATCGAGGTCTTGAATGCGATCACGATAGGCCCACAACGCGTCATCCAACTTAAGACTCAATTAGATCGATTATTGTTCACGGTTTTCTCCAAAATTCTTTTCAAGCTCTGGTTGCTTACCTCGACTTAGCCTTTGGTTTGAGGATGATATGGTGTACCAATCTTATGTTTGACACCATACTTCTCAAGGATCTTGTCAAGCGGCGCATTGCAAAAGTGAGTACCTTCATCACTAATGAGTGCTCTCGGACGACCGAATCTAGTAAAGATATTCTTTTGCAAGAATTTCTTCACGACTTTATGATCATTAGTTTGGGTAGCTATGGCTTCAACCCACTTGGAAACATAATCTACTGCAGACGAGGATATATTTATTACCACCACGAAGATGGAAAGGGTCCCATAAAATCTATGCCCCCAACGCGTCGAAAACTTCGCATTCAAGAATAGGTTTAAGTGGCATTTCCATCCTACTACTCTGCCGTCCAGTTCTCGGCACCTATCACAACCTTTACAAAGGCTTACGCATCTTTAAGCGAGTCGGCCGGTAGAATCCGGCTTGAAGGATCTTTGCAACCGTCTTGGCGTTCCATAGTGACCTCCGGTAGGACCATTTATGGCATTGTTCTAAGATATCCCACCGATCATGCTCGGGGAACACACCTTGAAGCAACCCGTCTTCTGGACTACGAACAAATAAGGATCTTCCCATACGAGATATTTAAGATCGAAAAGAACTTTTCTTCTCACGATCGTCATGTCCTCTAAATGACCACTCGCTAAATAGTTGGCGTGAGTCGACATACCACGGCCTAACCGTTTCAAGCTTCATCAATTGCTCAGTCGGGAAATCAATGCCTATATCATTGTGATTCTCTGCACCCTCATTTATTAAGCGAGATAGATGATCAGCCACAATATTCTCACTACCTTTCTTATCTTTAATCACAAGGTCAAACTCTTGTAGAATTAAAATCCATCTAAGTAACCTTGGTTTGGCATCCGCTTTATCCATAAGGTAGCGTAAAAGCTGCATGATCTGTCCATACAATCACTTGAGACCCTAGAAGATAGCTTCTAAACTTGTCAATGGCAAAGGCGACGGCTAAGAATTCCTTCTCGGTTGTGGTGTAATTGCATTGAGCCGGGTTCAGAGTGCGGCTCGCATAGTAGATGGGCTGAACCTTTTATCAACTCTTTGACCTAAAAGCTGCGCCTCGGCATAATTAGAGGCATCACACATCAATTCGAAAGGCTTGGTCCAGTCAGGTGCAACTAAAATAGGGGCACTGATAAGCTTATCTTTCAAACAATTGAAAGCTTCTTTGCACTTCGCATCGAACAAGAAATCTACATCATCTTTCAAAAGATTTGATAAAGGCTTGGCGATGGTAGAAAAGTCTCTAATGAAACGCCGGTAGAAGCCAACATGTCCTAGAAAACCTCGTACCTCTTTCACTGTCTTAGGGTACGTCATCTTTTCAATGGCTTCAACCTTAGCCTTATCAACTTGAATACCGACATTGGACACCTTATGTCCCAAAACTATTCCTTCATCAACTAGAAAATGGCATTTTTCCCGATTAAGCACCAGATTTTCTCAACGCATAGCGTTGGAGTACCATATCTAGGTTCTTTAAAATTTCATCAAAGCTATCACCGTAGACTGAGAAGTCATCCATGAAGACCTCCATGCATTTCTCAACAAGTCCATCAAAAATGGCCAACATGCACCGTTGAAAAGTCGCGGGTGCATTGCATAGACCGAATGGCATTCTACGAAAAGCAAAAGTACCAGATGGACACGTAACGCGTTGTCTTCTCTTGGTCATTGGGGTCGATGGCTATCTGGAAGTAACCAGAGTATCCATCGAGAAAACAATAATACTTGTGACCACTCAGTCTTTCAATAAGCTGGTCAATGAAGGGTAGGGGAAAGTGGTCCTTGGCAGTTACCTCATTCAGTCTACGATAGTCAATCTGAGACTCTGAGCTGATCCACGAGGCGTAGGGCAACTTCCTCCCCTTTTTCATTCTTTTCATTTGTGATTCCACCCTTCTTTGGCACAACTTGAGTAGGGGTGACCCACTCGCCTTATCGGCGATTGCATAGATGATTCCCATGTCAAGCCACTTTATAACCTCCTTTTTGACAACCTCTTGCATATGCGGATTCAGCCTTGGCCGAGGTTGTCTTACCTTTTAGCTCCTTCCTCCGTTCGGATTTTATGCATGCATATATGCGGGGTGATCCTCGGATATCACCCACTTGCCAACGAGCGAGGATGTTTTTCTTAAGCACTTCTATCATTTGTGCTTCTTGCTCTTAAGTCGAGTTTGAAGAAATGATCAAAGGCAATTTATCTCCATCCTTAAGAAAGATATACTTAAGGTGTTTTGGAAGCGGTTTAAGCTCTAAATCGGTAGGTGGTTGCTCAATACTAGACTTTAACGGGCCACCTTTCTCCTTATGAGCTTGAAGTGGTTGGTGAGTAGAACACCTCATCTTCCCGAGGCTCAACCCCAGAAAAGTCTTGGATCAAATCATCCATCGGAATCCTCCGGTCAACACTTGCTTCCTTTTTCTTGTGATCGATCATTTTTCTTAACTCTTCATCTTTAAGCTCTTACGCGACTCTCTTCCCAATCATCTACTTCCCAATGAGTAGCTTCTCTCCAAAACTCTACCTCGTCCCAACTACCCATGAGCTTCTTCTTCACGGGGATGAAGTCTTCGACTCGATTCTTTGAAATCATCGTTTGTTCTTTGGGCCTCTCCATGCTTCTAACTCAATAACAGGCCCAGATGAGCGAGTGAAGATGACTCGTCAATGCCTACGGCTTGAAATGAATTAGAAGATGGCCCATGATCGGCCCGGATCCTCAATGTCCATGACTTCAAAAACACCTATCTCTGTAAGCTCCATTGCATCTTCATAATAGGCATCTCCTCCGTCCTCATATATGGCCCGACAAGCGATATTTCATCAATTACGGCTCTTTCAGGATGTGTCCCTCGTGTGAAGGTGACGGATGTGTCACCGACTCTAAGAGTAATTTGTCCTTTGCGAAGTCGATGAGGCGTTAGAAGTGTCTAAAAGGTTCGGCCTAGAATTAGAGGCATCTCCTTGTCGGTGGATAGTCTAGAATAACTTGATCGGTAGGGAAGACTAAATGTTCAATTTGAAGAAGAACATTAGCTACACAACCGGCTGCGATCACGACTAGATTTGTCTACCATCCATCGAAGAGAAATGGGGCGTTCTCGCATTCTTTTGTCTAGCCGAGCTTTTGCATACGTTTAATGGCATCACATTAATAGAGGCCCCTGAGTCGCATAATACATTTTTGAACAAATGGCCCTCAATCTCACGGGAGATTGAAGGTCCGCGAGTGGTCACCTCAAACATGACAATTTTACGTGAAACCATCGCGCAATCTTCTCGAAATACTTCTTGACCATCCCCAGAAGCTTTCTCTTGCTCCCACTGAGAATTCTTTAAGATACTTAGTACATTTAGGCATTTGAGACAATACCTCGGCTAAGGGCATACTCACTTTAGTGTCCCTAAGTATCCTCCTCACCCCATCATCTTTGCTTGTCTTTGGCGAGGCTCTCTCCTTGCTCTTGGTGGATAAGGAAGGGCTTTATCATTCTTCGTGGCTTGATTCCTTATCGCCTCATCCTCCTTATCCTTCCATCTCACAAACTTTTCTTCCTTTGTCTTAGTCAGGGGTACCGCCCCTTGACTTTCCTTTCTTTCCTCGTCATCAGAATTATTTTTGTCCTCCGAAGAATTGTCACTAAGCTCTTCCTCATCGTTGCTTTCTTCGGCATTTGATTTCTGATTTCCCCCTCCTGAACTTATGGCGTCAGGAGGGGCTACTCGTTTCCCGACATCTTGCCGGGTCCAGCCTTCTTACCACTTCTCAAAGTTACGCCCGTTCAACTCCTCTTCTTGCCCATACTCCCATTTGAGGTGTAATGGCGGTGCAAACATTCACATCGACTTTTGGATTTCTCTCGGTATAACTCGGAAGTTTACCGTGAGGTCTGCAACTTGCTATTTGGTGCGCCATCGACCAACTTGTCTCTCAATTGCTTTAACACTAGTAGACAGGTCTTTACCATGTCTACCAGCTCATCGAATTTGTGTTGAGGGACACATGAGGTGGTATGATTGTTGTTCTGAGTTTGATTCCAGCCACCTTGAGGCCTTTGGGAGTTCTGAACTGGCCTTTGATAGTTCGAGTTGAAAGAATTCGAATTTGAAGGTCCAGGTGGTAACTTGGCTTGATTGAAGTTTTGTCTTTGAAATCCTGAGTAGTTCTGGCTTTGATTGAAGTTTCGGAAGGGTTGGTTTTGATTATCCATTAAATTTACTTCTTCCGTCATCTCAGTTCCTACCTGCATTCCCAGATCAGAAGGCTGCGTCTGAAGATTGGCTAGCTGCTTGCTTATCAATTCCATCTGAGCAACCAACAGTTGTGTATCAGGATTGCTTGCAGTACCTTCTTTCTTAACAACATTGGTCTTCTTGGGAGTCGACCACATATTGTTCTTGGCGATGGTCTCAGCCACTCTGTAGGCAGTCTCATCACCTCCCCCTAAGAAGGATCCATGAGCTGTGGAGTCAAGATAGTCTCTATTAGGTTGAGAGACACCTCTATAGAAACGATTCGACAACTCATATACATCATATCCGTGATTGGGGCATTTCCTCATCAAGAGATTCAATCTTTCCCAAGCTTTGCCAATGATTTCATCCTCCAATTGCTCAAAGCGTAGCTATTTCCCGTTTCATTTCCATAATCTTGCACTGGTGAAACCCACTTAAGAAGCGAAGGCTCTTTTGACATCATTCCATGTATGGAGGAATGATGTGCTAACGATTTAAACCATCTCGCTTGCTTCACCTTTCAAAGCAAAAGGAAATAGCTTCAACTTTACGATCTCGAATCAACACCAGGATAATGGCACGCTTCACATGATTTTATACGAATGTGGACAAGAAGTCGTGTGGATCTTCGCAGAAGCGATACCATGGAAAGAGCTATTCGAACTAGAGCAACTACTCCGTTCTTTAGATCAAAGTTCGCTCCTCCCATGTCGGGAGGGCGAATAGGTCTATGCCCCTCGAGAAAATCTTGGTTTAGATATGGAGTGTAGGGGTCTGGTTCAATTGATTAATTTGGTTTTAGCGGAATTGTTGAAGTTGTTGATTTATGCCCGACTTCTGCCGATTCTGCTTTATTCTTCGCAGAGCTTGCATTTGTTGAAGGAGTAAATTTAAGCGAGCTTGGGGTCGGGATTTGGAATTGGTGGATCTTGATCCGCCATTTTGTCAAATCAGGAGAAGCCTTCTTCTTAAGGATAGATCGTTCGGGCTCGGGATCAAAGATCGAAGTCCTTCTTACTTCTCGTTTGCATAAACCGGAAGAAAGGAAAGGAAGAAATCAACCCTTTGGGGTTGATTAGAACAGAGTTTAGAAAAGATTAGATGGTTTAGAGGAGAAAAGAAAAGAGAAGAAAAGAGAAGAAAGAAAAGAAGTGATGATTGAGCAGATTGAGCGGCGTCAGTGTTAGTGGGCGTTCGTTGAAGCCCGAACGCTTCGTTGATTGAATGAACGTTCGTTCGAGAGGGCGAGAATTGAGGTGGGACGGGCGTTCAAGTTGTTGAAGCCTTTCGTTAAACGAAAACCTAAAAACTAAGGTTACGAAGAAATTGAAAGCGAGATAAAAAATAAAAGCGAGAAAAGACTTATGGAAATAAAATCAAACAAAAATCAAATAAAATAAAAGCAGTAAGTTTAAAAACAAGAAAAACAAGAAAGCGGGAAAGAAACCTACCTACGAAAAGTTTAAAAAAAAAACAAGAAAAACACTAAGGCGGAAAAAAAAAAAGCGTGTTGAAATCTTCTAGGGCCAAAAGGAGGGAAAACAGTGGATTTTGACCTCAAAACGCACTGAGCGGCTTACGGCGTTCACCACGTCGTCGGCGTCGGGCGAGCTTTCGAATTGGGGTCCTGCGTTCCAAGCGGACACTCGAGCGAAAGTTACGGCCAAAATACTCTGCGTGCTAAAAGCGATCCTTTTGACTCGAAAATTATCCTATGAAGAATCCGACAACCGTTACCGACTCCCGAAAGAACGGCGCCAAAAACTTGTTCGGTAAAAACTAGTTTTAAATTTATAAACCGAAACACCCCAAGTATAAGGATCGTAGTATAGGGTATTTACGGATCGTCCCAAGGAGTGGAATGTTTATCGGATTCAAATATAAATCTATATCAATTATGTCACAATTATCTATCTAAACTACTAAACTAAGGTGAAACTAACTAAAACCTAAACCTAAGAATTAAAAGCAGAACAAGAATAAAAACAAAGTGAAAAATAAGAAAGCGAGAAAAGCGGACGGCGTTCACTAAAGTGAGCAGCGTCGAAAACTAAACCTAATGGACGGCGTGCGCTATTGCAGACGGCGTCTGATTATGAACTGAAGCAGAAAATTGCAGAAAAACAGCAGGAAACTAGGGTTTATAAAACTAAAACTTAAACTAAACTTAATCTAAACGATTTGATTAAAACAATTAAAGGAAAACACAGCAAGGCGACTAGATTCCACCTATCAACCAACAATCCCAACTAGATGGTGATTAAAAGACATAGTTTTTAGTAGTGATTTATTCACGAATTCAATTAAATATCTTCAATCAAATTCTAGGGTTTCGTTTATCTTTTCAAACAAACTAAACATGCAATCAACACGAAATCACGAGATCGTTTCCAAACTCTTACTCAACTAAACATGCCTAATCTCTTATAACATGATTAGATGCATTACTTTGAATAAAATCAAACTCAAATAAACATACTTTCATATATTGATTCAAGCATAAAATAATCATAGATCGTTTCATCAAATCTTAATTCAATAAAACTTTAAACAACATAAAACAGATCCAAAGTAATGAAAAACTATGAATTAGACTCACTAAACATCAAGCATCGAACTCTCTAGTTGATTTGGTTGTTGATAGGCTTCCTCCGTCGACTCACTGCAAGGCTTTTAGCCAACAATCATGTTGAAGATGATTGTTGGGTTGGAGAAGTTCATCTCTGTGGAATTAGGGTTACGCCGCATGACTTTTTGGTGTAAAATTGCGATCTCAATTATGTGGTATCAATTAGGGTTGAGAGGCTCTTTGCTATATATAGAGTTTTAAGTCGGTGGAAGTAAGTCGGCTTTGAACGCTCGTCTCGCCCATCGGACGCCCGCCCGAATGCTGGGCGACGCTGGTAAGCGCTTCGTTCATCCTCCGTCCGAACTCTCACGAATGTAAAATACGATTACGGACTTTGCATGGGCGCTTGATTCATACGACGCTTTCGTTCAAGATCGATGAGACGCCCGTTCGAACTGCGAGGATCGGATCTCTTCATCTTTATCCAATTTCTTCAAGCCAATTCCAACTCTATCTCTTATAATTCGACTTGAGCTTCATTTATCCTCATTATATGCACGAAAATCAACACCTACATGATAAATAAACAATGCAAAAATGTAATAAAATCCAAATAATACTAATTCCATTAAATCAACACTTAAAATCATCAATTTTGCATACAACCCCCTTAAAATCATCTTTATTAAATAATTACACTTAAACCCTTAATTCTCATGTAAATTATGCAAATGTGGGAAAAATAATAATGAAATACACCCTTAATAATCATATAAATATGGCCTTAACATTCACCTGACACTATTTTTCACGAGCCATAGTGAATGATGAGCTAATTTATAAAGTTATACCCCTTTTGGATTAGTGGTTTTTGATTTTCTCGTAAGTCATGTGCTTAGTGCTACGTGTGTATCGTGAGATTTATGATAGTTTGTATTTAGATCCAAGTATGATATCTCGTGAATATCTAAGGTTTGAATGTGATAAGTAACACGTAACTTATTGTCAAAGTGAAAAAGTTGAGTTAATATGAAATTATTGGGTGTGTCGAAAGCTAGTCGATGATTTGAGTGAGGTAGGGTATACCGCGTATGTCCTATACCACTATGATGACTAAAAGCTCACGACAGTCAGAAGAAGCTGCCTTATGATTGGAGTAAGGTAGGGTATTATCTCGAAATGTCCTATTCTGCTATGACAGGGCAAGAGCTCATTCTGATGTGTGTTTTAAGCGAAAATTTAAATCAACTGGTAAAGTGTTATGAAATGTATATAAGACTAAGTTATAAATCGCCTTATCCCCAGTATAAACTGACGGATATGTTGTAGGGATTATCCTCTGAGTATTTCAGAAAGGCCCTAGATATATTCGATCATTCTTTTCGGGATATATCACGTTTGTAGGGTGCATCTTATGAGTGTCCTTTATTACTAGTCTACAAGGGGGTATTAGCTAGTTTTGCTTTGAGTTTCTCGAGTTTGGATATAGTGGAAGTTTATTATGGCTATGCACACGCACGAGGGTGAACCGATTTAGTGGATATGTGTTATGCACGTTTAGATGCCTGTTTTTCTCTCGAGCCTAACTTTTGTTTTGTTTTGCTCGGGACGAGCAAAAGCTTAAGTGTGGGGGAGTTGTTAAGGGTGAATTTATACGATTTATAACGCTATATTCTATGATATTTTTCCCCGTATTTGTACTAAATTGCATAAGAAACGAGGGTTTAATGGATATATTGAGCAAATGAGATTTTAAATGAGTTAATCGCAAACTTGGTTAATTTTGGCGTCTTAATTGTGATTTTATGATTATTTGAGCATTATTACATTTTGCGATGTTTTTATGTGTTATAGATACATGTTTGAGGCTCAAAAGATGATCAAAGGTTGATTAAGTTCGAGCTAATTGATGATAAAAGAGATAATGAAGAAGTGGGATAGAGATAGAAGAGATAAAGATCAATAAATCAAAATCGATCATATCAAACTGGCGTCCAGAATCTCCGTCCAGTGGACGGGCGTCTGGTGTAATTGAACGAGCGTCCAGGATGTCATCTTTGATTCAGGAAGTTTGGACGTTGGAGTGGACGCCGTCTGGACGAGCGTCTGGTCATGACTCGGCCCGATTCGAAGTTTTATTGAAGAGTGGACGGGCGTTCAAGGTTTCAGACGGGCGTCCGGTGGCCGACTTAGCAGAACCGACTTTAAAATCTATATATAGTCGGCTGTTTTCTCCACAAAAATAATTCGTACACACATTATTCAAAACCCTAAACCTAGGGCGGCTTTAGGCTGCGTTTTCATCTTTTATTCCTATTTTTATGCTCTTAGTTTAGATTAAACACTAGTTACTTTTTATGCCTTTGTTTCGCAAATTTGAGTTTCTTGAGGATGTTGAGGCTAAAAGCTTCATCAAACGAGTATTGTGAAGCCGTCCAACAATTGTTGATTTCGTTTTCTTCGATTATCTTGTGAGTTTTTAATAAAGGTTGTTTCTTATTCATGTTTAATTTGCTTTTATATCGGAAGATATGCATGTGTTGATTGTTTATTGTTGATGGAAGTCTTAATAAACCCTAGATCACCATGAATAAGAATAGTAACTCGAATCTATCATAACGGAAGTTAATAGGTCGATTACTAGATTTTAAACACAAAGTTTGCACCGGTTATTAAACGCGTTAATCTTACATCGGAAGATAGTAGATTGATAGATGAACTTTCTAAGGAATTAGGGTTCATGTTTAGGTGAGGTGAATCACAACCTGAATAAAAACGGCAATATAATCGAGATAGGAAATCAATGCTTGTTGGATAGGTGGATCAATCCTCGTTTGCTCGTTATAAATTTGATTTAAATCCTTAAAAGCTTGAATTTGTCTAGTTAGTTTACTTTTATCCGCATCTTAGATTAGTTAGTTTAAATTGGTTCATGACCCGTATCTTTCCTGGCTTTAGATCATCTCTCTTCGTCGGCTTTTACGTTTTAGTTAAGTTTAATTTACGATATTCGTTTAGTTTTATCCGTTATTTAGCTTAGTAATCGTGACATAGGTTAGTTAGATAAAAACTAGAAACCACAATCGTTTAGTTCCCCGTAAGATCGACCCGGCATTAACCGCTATTACTACGATCCTTATACTTGAGGTTAACCGGATTATTACTTGTTTATTTTGTGTTGATAAAATCCGTGACAGATATACGTCTGTATAACTACATTTATCTGATTCCAAGTTTCGATAAACTAGGAAACTATCCATAACTAGTTTAAGGATATTCTCGACATTCACCAGATTTACTTTCATACTTGCTCATGACAGTTCATGAACTATGAACATCTGGCACTACCTTTATGATGGTTCATATCGCTGTAGCAAAGGAAACCTTCCATAAGCATCATCATTCACCTTATCATTAGGACGAACGTCCTAACATAGATAGATATTGAGAACACCGTCTAGCAATATCCCCTGTCGCAATCTATGCTAAACTCTTTTAGCATCACATCTATATAGGTAAACTATAATCTAACAGCAGTTAAATCTATCGCTATAGATTCTCATTTCTAAAAATAAGAACTGCCAATCCAAGTGCTTTCGTAAAGACCTTGAACTACCAAACATTAATTGACTGTGACATGGGGTGATAATTCTCGAGATATCTAATATCTTACTCAAAAATCATAACACACTCCCACTATCTATCTTGCACATAGGGCATATTCTTCTTTTGACTATATCAAACTCCTTTGATTATCAAACAAAGAAATTGTCTAGAGAAACTTGTTTAAGTCCATAAATGGATCTCGTGGGCTTACATATCATGTTATCGTCTATCAACATTGAGCTTTCTGCTCAATGTCATCAACACTATCATATAGCCATGATACGAAGTTATAACAAGCATAGTTGAATAGAACTGGGCTCAGCCTTACATGGACATTCCCTCTAGGTAAGACAGACTAGGTTCATAACCCGGTTGTCACTGATGGAATCTAATTCAGATATTATTGCTCCTGGCCATATCTCTCAATCTTGCCTTTCAAACATTCTTTCATAAGTCGTGAGATATTCATTCATCAAGATGAACATACCAGCAGCCCTTTTAGGCTTGAGGTTGTCCACAGACTTACAGAACTTTTGTGTGCACCGAGCAGTGTTCTACACCTCATCGCTATGTGGCGTCTGCTCACGTTCCTATGGTTGAATATATATTTATGGTTCTCAAACTACTTTTGAGATCTTATTCACTCCCACTGTTTCTCTTGGAAGAAACACTTCCTCTAGAAGACAGCATGTTTAGAGACAAACACCTTTTGCTCCGCGGTCGAGTAAATAATATCTAGTGTACTTGCTAAGATTTTCCACAAAGTTGCATATGTCGTACTAGGCTCCAAGCCATTCTAACTTTGCCTATGACAACTTCAAATCATCGGTTAAGATAGATTCAACATTATCCCCTTCCATATCTAATATGGAATTTATTCAACCTTTATTCTTTGGAACTCGGTTAAGTATAATGGCACTATCCCGAAACGGGTAAGGGATACTTCGCATGGCTTGCGTCACACCTTTATCGTATAAAGTGTTGTTGCCATTTTGGAAACACAATCTAATTGCGTATCCCAAAGATGGTATCCTTCAAGGAGAATCTTATTCTTTCGCAGGACGACTTCGAAACACCCTTCAGTATTAATTACTTCAATCCAATTGAAGATTAATTCCTAAGTAGCTAAATCAATCTCATATTAATTACTAGCTCGAACTTTTCGGGCTTTCCAATTGTCGTACTTCAATAAGTACATTCAACTATTTCTAAAAATAGTCATAGAGATTAACAAACAATTATTTGTAGCATTAATTGTCATAAGACAACAAACATCGGTATGTTTAGGCTTTAGACAATTTTTCTAGATTTTATAACATTTTCATAAAAGGGTATTTTAGTCATCTTTAGATAAGATCGTATTACCTATATGATTCATAATCATATGGTTCAACATCATCGAATGACGTTTGATTACACGCTTCCCTTCCGGAGAGACTATATACAGAACAACTACAAATATCAAGGATAACAGTCATTCAAATATTTAGTTGAGATCTCATCACATATATCAACTATATAGTGACATCAATCTAGTATGTTAGATTGGTGACCTTCCAACTTTATCGGAATAACATTTATTCTTTACAATTGAATATGTCTACTAAATCATAACAAATAGCGAAAGTATGTTCTTCATAAGAACCGGAACATAATAACATTTATTTAGTTCCTTATCAGTTTCTTAGATCCAGAATATGGTAAGTGGTACAACGTTTGCTTCACCTTCCATATCTGTATTTAATATTTCTAATTTAATCATACTCGCAAGATATCATATATCTAATAGTTGACTTTCACTTAGATAGATTTATCTCAACAGACTTGCTTAGAATAGAGACTTCGATAAACTCTCTATTTAAGCACATGCCCTAACTTTCCTTTCAATCCTTTAAGCACTTGTAAATATTTCTTAATGTAGTCTTCATAAGACTTAAGAAAGATCACAAAAGCTATGTCTTTGACTTCCTTTCATAAAGAAAATCTAAAGCTTATTAAATAGTTTATTTAACCTTTTGAATCGTATTCAAAACATTGACTATTTAATTAACCTCTAAGCAATGAAATAATTAAGTCGATACTTAAATCTTATAATTTTGAAAACAACATTTCCAAAATTAGATGTGGTCATTCTTATCCAACGTTTGAATTAATTGTCATCGTATGACAGAATGATCACATTGGATCGTATCCAATGTCATGAGCTTCCGCTTTTCATTAACAATTAAAGCCTTGGAGTACTGCATCAAATATGTAGTCTCATTGTCTCTAACTACTATAACGATATTGCTCGTGTCATTGCTTATTTTAAAAGGATTAAAATTACTCAACCATATTTGAGAACGTTTCTCAAAAGGTAACAGTCGTAATTTGGTTTTACTAATCGAGAATAAAACATAAATATAAAAGTTTGCTAAAACTACAACATAAAAATAAAAATAGAAGAGTGTTGTTGTTTATACACGCAAAATCAAAAATGGTCTTTTGGTTTATGATTTTGCTCCCACTAGTCAACTACTTCCAATTGACTTTCAAGAATTATTAATTTCTTTAGTGGACAAGATCCTACTAAACTACCGCGACCCCCGCTTTGGCTGGTGGGCCGAAAATAGTATAATAGGTAGACAACATCCCTTTGTCAATCGTATCCTATACAACTTTTGTTGTTTGACTAGTCAACTCTTTGACAAATTTTCATCTTATGAAATAGTCAAACCCTTGCCTCTAAAATCCAAACGACCCCGCTTTGGCTGGTGGCCGAGAGAATTCATAGTCAAGTCATAACCTCAATATTCGTGAGATCTCATACGGTCATATCTCGATAATGACGATATACCCGAGGTAGGTCGACCCCCTGCTTTGGCTGATGAGTTGGATCCCAACAAGGGCTCTTCACCGTCATTATAATATGGGGAGGCAATTTCAACTTGATTCTTTTGGGGTGGAAGTATTTATGTAAATTAATTCACTTAATTAATTTTAATTATGGTCTCATCAAGTATATCTATCTCTATAGATATACATCCTACACATTCATCTAGATCGTAATACAGTCATGCATCTATCGTATCATATAAAATAAATACAAGCACAAAATAAATAAATGCGTGAAATAACCGGTATGATCATGGACTTTTCCTAGAGTGCGGTTTGAATACAAACCGAGCGAAACCGCTGGTCACAATCTAAAGGTATTTGCAACCGCCAATAGGATCTTTAATGCTCCATTCTCCAATGGGATCTTTATTTTCTTCTGTTTCTTTGGTCTCCATCTTCTGCTCCATTCTTGTTACAATTAATTCTATCTAATAAAATAAATACACCCGCCGTACGGGGGGAGGGGGCAACGGAATGGGATAAATGCAGAAAATAAACTAGGTCACGTTCTTCATAACGGCCTAGGACAATTTTTAAACCAACAGAAAAAATAAATCATTCACATCTATCCTATCGGTCGAGTCCATGATCAATCGGGGTCCATATAATCATATTATATCTAATCCATACAATAAAATCTTATGAAAAAGATAAAATTAAAACTTAACTACTTGCGTCTTAATTAATCAATTAACATTTAATCTATTAAATAATTTTATCCAATCAATTAACTAATTAACATTTAATTAATTAAATGATTTTAATCGAAATAAAATTAACGATTAATTTTAAACGATTTTAATTTTAATTTTAATTAATTAGAACTATTCCAAAAATAATTCAAAATTAAAATTATGTCTCTTTTGTTTCTTTCCTTTTGATTCGTAATAAAAAGGGATGCATTTGGTTTCCTAAACCAAATTTGGCTTAGGCGACCACTTTCCAAAATCAAAATTTTTGAAGTGGCACAGGCACAAGCTTTTACAAATCAAATATTTGGAAAGGCGTAGGCCTTTTACAAATCAAATATTTGGAAAGAGGCGCAGGCTATTCCAAATCAAATATTTGGAAATGCCAAATAATTTTGGTTTAGGCGCATGCACTTTCCAAAATCAAAATTTTGGAAGTGGCTAAGCGCAAGCCTTTCCCAAATCAAATATTTGGAAAGGGCCTAGGCTATTCCAAACAAAGTTTGGAAATGCCATTATTATTTTAATCCATGTGGCATCCCAATCGCCCAAACTATTTGAACCATTGGTTAGCCACACGACACAACTAAACAAAGGAAATGAACAATCACAACTATGAACCATATTGAATCACAAAATACACAAAATAAAAATTTGGAGATCCGCCAGCATTGACCGGTCAATCGATCGCCGGCAAAGCGAGTTGCCCTTTGCCGCCGCCGCCGACCAGCCGTCGCCGGTGGTGGTGCCGCCGCCAGTCGGCCGAGCACCACCCGATCTACTTTTTTTTCTTTTCATGTATCACTTTTGTGAATCAAAAATCTTTCATCTTTTAATTACGTGATTTAAACGATAAAATTACTTACGCAAATTAACATGCTTATTGCTTAAGCTCGAAACTCTCTCTGATACCACTGTTAGAAAATCTACGCGGGAACGCAGCGGAATTCAAAAATTTATTTCCTATCGACCCAAGATCGACTTCGTTTAAGTAATAAACAAACAAGTAGTAGACGATGGTTACCTTGGTTGATCTATAAGATTGACGCTTTGACCGTTTAAGGAGAGTAGTTCGCATAGAGCCACCCACGTGTTCGGCCTCTACCGCCTTGATCCACACGAACACCCGCCGGAATCCCATCATGGATTCTTTATTGGAAAACTCCGGTTGCTAGACCGGCCGCTTTTCCTCTCTCCAACTCTACATAGGATGCTCTCTATTTTACACAAGAACTATTAGTTCTTGGAATTGTGTTGTACAAAAGAGTTTGACACTTACACTATATTTATAGTGTATGGGGCGCCCCAACTAGAATGTGGAGGAGAAGAAAACATTTTTCCAATAAAATAAGGAAAATATATTTGATTGATTTATCTCATTTATTATAATATCTCATATTAAATAAATCTAGGATATTATCAATATCTCATATTGAATATTTTCAAGATATTGTCAATATCTAATATTGACTATCTTTATTTTATTACCATAAATCAATTTACACATGTGTATATATATCATAAATATATTATCACACATATAAATCCATTATATATAATATTAACTACAATTTGCACATGCATATCCTTTTATATGCATGTCACGCATGTATATCAATATATATATGTAAATATTAATATCTTATATTAATATATGGTAATACCATTAATTAAATTACACAATCCAAGTGTATCTTATACACTTCAATATGGCGCCCCATATTGCCAAATATTGGCTTCAAAATATTCTTTAATTAATATAATTAATATCTTGTATTTTAATTTATTCATAATAAATAAATTCCACCATATTAATTTACCACTATAACCTTTATAGTACGAGATAAACTTTCCTTATTTGGTTATCATCTATAACCACATTTTAATCCGGCTAGATGTTCTTATGTGTGACCCGATAGGCTTCCGAATATGTTGGTCGTAGACACAAAGTGCAAATTACGAAAATGCCCTTCATGCCTAACGATCACGGGATAGCGTCACAGCAACACACCGTGACCCCAATCATCGGAAGAGTCAAATGCAATGACTACTACCTTTCATGTGAAAGCGACCATTGTGTAACTTACAATCTATCATTGTAATAATATCCATACGGTTACGACGTCGAGTGTCAAACATTAACGACCGTATCTTATAATCTGGATATCATGCTCTCTCGAAGTAACTCGTTTACTCCCACTTTGCAAAGATTCACGAGAGTAAGACATTCCTTATAAGAAGGCCATTTCGGATATTCGATCACAATCATAGGATACGCGATTCTGTCACGACCAATCATGTATACTCCGTGATGCTTCAATATCATACCCAATCACTACCGCATGATCGCCCGTGGTTGGGAAACCTCAATAGTGTCAAAGCATGACAATCCACACCGTGATGCCATGAAGACTCCGGTCTTAAGGATAATTACACAACCGTCACATAGTGTGACATTTATCCGTGTAAGTGGGTCAGTCTAACGTACGCATTCTCTAATACTGATGTATAACATTTGTATGATAAAAATTACGATATATATTATATATTTTATCGACTCTTTCTATATAAAATATAAGAAATTATAACGATAATCTTATGAAATATTGATAGTTATGAATACATCTAATTAATATAAAAATCTAGTAAAAGTTATAAAAAGTTATAAATTTTGTACCGGTTTAGTAACCGGAGTGTCGTGTCAGATTTACGTGGGTATTTTTGGTATTTTATTGCAGATTTTTTGGTAAACCAAGACCCCGAGTAACGACACTTTTGGAAGTCAAATCATATCTTTTGAAGGAAGTAAGGAAGTGTCACAAGTTTAAAAAGTCAAGTGGATCAACGGTTCGTGATACTATTATCGAGATATATATTCGACGAACGAATGGCCCATCAAAAAGGCATTTTCCGAAGAAGAGCCCTTCATGAAAGTTTTAGATCTTTTAAAGAGCTTTCCAACACTTCTTGAATCATGTCAATTGGAGATCTACAACTCAAGATATGATTTTATCAAGTTTCAGCTAAAAATTGGAAGAATTACACACGGATCAATCCGACATCACCTCGGATCGATCCGGAATATCAAATAATGTGAAGTAATGATGATTAGCACATGGTTCTGCAGAAAATAAGCGGGTGATAATGTTTTTTATTCCCGGATCGATCCGACCTTGATCCCGGATCGATCCGGCCAGGAAAAATCTGCCTATAAATTGACATTTTATGCAGACTGTGTAAGGGGTACCAATATATTTTCTAAACCTCTTTTCTTAGTAGTATGTATGTATATAGGCCTTATGCCATAAATAAATAGTAGTATCGTTGTAATGCTCGGGAAATTATCGGAAGATCAATGTTGTTGAAGTCGTTGTAATGTCCGGAAGAATACGACCTCTGAATCAGCAGTTGTAATCGGGTAATTTTCTAAAGTATTTATGTTTGTTGTTTTTATCTTTTTAATCGTTGTAATGTTATTAGGCTAAATCTAATAACTAGCCAATGTTATGTAATCGTA